>CAJDSM010034284.1:0-15513 GCA_903981925.1 Ostrea lurida
TGAAAGCTTCCTTAATGGGTGTAGATTCAACTAAGTTTAAATCAAAGCACTGGAGGTGGAGGGGACCACATTAGAGTGAAAAGGCTTTCGAAAACCTCCCCTGAGATTAACATAGCCATGATTTGTCATATCAATATGCAACCATCCTCCAAGTCATATAGTGTAATTTTCAAAGTTTGTTGAAATCTTTGGAGGGAGTTGGGGGGATGGGAGAGTGTTAGGATAGGTTTTCAATAAGAAATCAAAGTTATACATTTGAATAGATATAAGAAAACCTTGTTCAAAAATCTTATTCTCAAGAGTAGCAGGGTCAGGATTAGTCATATCAATGTACATTCATCTTCAGGTCGTGCAGATTCAAGCTCAGTGAAAGTCATAATTGGGGGACTAGGGTGGGGTAATAATATTTTTTTGTGGGCGAGGATAAAGAGGATTAAAAAAATCTACAGAACAGCAGGACCAGGGTGCCTTGGGTGAGCCTTGTAGCCCACATTCCTCTTGTCTTAATGAATAGGACCAAGTACAAAAATTCCATGAAGGTCATCTTATTCTCGTCAATTATCACTTTTATTTCCAAATTACGATAATTATTAGATTGTAATCTGTCAGAAACAGTTCTCAAATTCTCATCTTTTGCATGATCTGTGAGAGTTTTTCTTATGTTTTCAAAGAATTTTTATAAAGGAAATGCATGTACAGGAAAAATCTGTCATTGTCATTTAACATTCTGAACAGCCATTATCAACATGAAGTGTTCTCCATAGCTGACTTTTAGTGCCCCTTTCAATCCGTTGTCATAGGCGGGAAGTCTAGCTGGCATCGAGTTTTATTTGGTGTGATATTATTATATAATGGACGAATGGAAAAGTAGGCACTGCATCTATGGTTAAACAAATATTTACGTAGGACTTCAGGAATAATACTCTCTCAATCGTGCATGCATTATATGCAGATGTCAGTTTCTTAGGTGGTAACCAGGGACGAAACTATCCACAGAATTCAATATAAATGAAGTTAATTTTCCCCATATAATCGTTATTTTAAAATCAATTATTTTAAACTAGCATGTATTAAACTTTTCCTTTCTATACATGATCCCAGACCTTTGTAATGCCTGTCATTATCAAATTGTGAGAAATTTAAAGCTCATTGAATACTGTTGAAGTTCACTATTGATTTCCCATAGTTTGCAGAGTCACTACGATTGATGCTCATACAGCATTAGTTAGACACAACAATTAGCATTATCGTTAATGTTTTATGGGACATGTGTGAATAATTCCACCTTTTTTTTCTCCCACTGTGTCACTAACATAATCATAGTCTTTGGTGTCTGCTGTGAGAAGTCTCTCTCTAGTGACTTTAGTACATAGTTTTCCTTATTTCTTCATTTTGCATATTCATGGAGAAATTGAAGTTACTGAAATGTTTCAAAATTTCTGTATCCAATATTCGAGTTTCAACTGTTTACTGTTATTTTAAGGTATTTCAGACATCTTCCAGAAGTTATTTGAAGTAGAATATGCCTAGATTTAGTTTTTCATTTACAAAGTAATGTACAGTTGAACTTCCAGTATCGCAAACAACTGATATCTCGAATACAATGGCTATGTTCGAAGTGATTTGGAGCCAAACACTAATTCTTTTAAGTATTTTACCCTGGATATCTCGAATATTTTTCTCAGTCCCCATCGAGTTCGAGATAAGAAAGTTTGAGGTGTATATCTTGCTGTCCACCTTCATCCATTGCCATGCATATATAGTGCCAGAGTTTGTATTTCATTTATTTAGTGATGTAGCCAAACTAAGTATATGGCATCTTCTGGAATAGGAGAATGAAAAGAATGAATTTTAAGCTCTCCCAGATGAAGCTCAAACCTTAGATTGACTTCCAACATTGTCACTACACCTGCACATCCAAGTGATATTCCTGTCCCAAGCTGACTGCTGTTTAGATCCCCAGAGGGGCCAGGTTATGATTATACGAATACTGTAAAGGGGGAAGTATACTGTAAAGGGCTTTGATTTCACAGGGCTAAAATTTTACGATTTTTCTCTTAGCATTTCGCGATGGTTTAAATTTCACGGATAGTAAATATTCTTAGTTAGAATCATATACCCAAATACATTGAACAGCACTTCTCGATGGTTTTATTTTCGCGATAGTTGACATAATCGCGAATATAGCGAAAATAAAACCCACACAAATATTTCCCCCTTTACAGTGTGCAAGGGTTTTATTTTTGCCCTTTTTACCGATGGCAAAAATAAAACCATCACAAAATGCTGTTTATAGTATATTTGGGGTATGAGTTCATCTATTCGAAGGGGTTTATCGGTGAAATTTAAACTATCATGAATATCAAACAATAAAAAGCACGAAATTTTAGCCCGGCCAAAATAAAGCACTTTACAGTAAGTAAGTAGGTAGTGATTTTTTTTTAAAGACAAAAATTGATACAGTGTTGATTTTCAATGCGCTAATCACCTTTACCAGGATTAAATCTCGCATCAACTCACGCAAGAAAAAGAATATGGAAAAGGTTGAGCACTTAATTTTTAAAAAATATAAAAAGGAAATTTTTGAGAGAGATTGCAGTGCATAAGGTATTTTAAGATGGGACATTTCTGGTTTCAAAAAGGGCAAACAAATACAATTTAAGCCCAGTAGGCACAATTTTTGCTCGACAGTTGTGGCATTTTTACTGAAACTGGTTCCTTTGAAGTCTAAACAAGTATTTCAGAGACCTCATAACTTTCTGTGATCCCTACTTTATGATTCTGAATCAATGATTTGTTTTTCCTTAAATAAATCATCAATTGCATCTGTATCCAATATATAACTCGTATCTGATCAATTCTTCTTTGACTGAAAGCATATCATTTGTTAATTTTACTTGACTCTGTCCACAATTTTTAAGAACTTTATAGTCATAAAAAGAATGAAAACTTCAGCAGAGATACATTTATATTACTATTTAGCTAGAATTGCCATGAAAAATTGCAAACATTACATTATTTCACAGTTCCATCAAAGTTTCCATGGGTCACTTTTCGCTATCGGCTGATTCGTGATATTTCTTCAACCATTTGTCAATCACATCTCTACCTTGGCATTCTTGTATGTACTCAATATGGTTTTTCAAATTCTGGTTCAGCTGCTGAAATCGCCAGCTTTCCCCCGTGGGAATTTTTATCCGCCGGCTCGCCATATTTATTCTGGCATGATAATTTACTCCAAAATTGTTCATGACCTTCCTGTAGCCAGCCAGGTCATCAATGGCTCGAGCCAATCGTAAGGTTCCATTCAGGTAATGTGGAAAGTCATACAAACTGTCCTGCTTTTTCAAATTTGAATCCATTTTCGTGAAGAGTCCCCTCAGAAAAAAAGGCTACTCTAATTTTACATATAAGCTGGTAATTAGAATTGATACTACCCATGCAGGCAATTGATACATTTTTGTCATGACATCTGATGTTTAAGTTCCCATCTAGGATAGAATTGGTAGACATTTATATATTCAGAATGCTACTTATTAATTGAAACATGATCTTGCTTATCAACAATTAGCTCAGAGCATAGGGATGTTGTCCCTTTTGTCCAATGCAATATGAGACGTACATTTTTGTGATTTTGTGTTTTGTTTTACACTGATGGTAATGGAGGGAGCATTGTGTGTTGAATATTTAAACAGCATTGATATGTATAACCTTTGAACTTTTGAAAGATGAGGAATTTATGGTAGATTTTGTCAGAATTTTATTATTGGTAAAGGAATCACTATTGTATATGAATTTTTTTTTTTCTTATTTTTTGGTATAGAAAATAAGTGATCTTACAGTTACTGGGTAACATGAAATGTCAAAGAAATTTCTCCTAATTCTTGCAAAGATTATGGATTTTGATATTTTCATTCATTTTAAAGACCATTGATTTCCTCAAGGTTTTCTTTTGCTGAATATCAGTAATGATCCTGAATTAATTCTTTAGTGAATTCATCTCCAGGAAGTAGACTCATCTGCTTATTTACCCTTTAGAGAGTTGGTGATTCGATTGCCAATAAATTTCTTTAAAATATGTTTATCATATTGGTACAGTATGATGATTGGTACAGTGTAGGATGGGGCCACTATCCACTATTGGGGATCAAAGTTTTACTTGCAAATATACCAAAAAAATCTTTAAACATCTTCTTCTCAAGAACCATTGGACTGGAAGAAAGGATATTTACCCCCAGAAAGTTTTTTGATATGGAATAGATTCAAGGTTATTTAGATCATGACCCCCAGGGGTAGGATGGGGCCACAATAGGAGATCAAAGTTTTACATGTTGATATGTTGGAAAATCTCCAGAATCATGAGGCCAATTTCAAGCAAACTTAGTACAAGTCATCCTTTGGTGAAGGGCATTCAGGTTTGTTCAAATGAAGGGCCATGTTTCTTTCTAAGGGGAGACAATCATGAAAATGCAAAATAGGGTGGTGTCATTTAAAAATCTTCTCAAGAACCTCTGGGCCAGAAAAGTTGAAATTTAATCATTTGAAAGCTTCCTGACATAGAGAATATTTGCATTTGTTCAAACCCCTCCCCCCCCCCCCCTTTGGGGGGTAGGATAGGGCTACTGAAGGGATATGCTAAAATATTGGAAAAATCTTTAAAGATATTTTGGACTATATAAGCTCTAGGGCTTTAATATTTTTACAGCAAAACCTTTTATGTAATGCAATGGTGTATGATCTTGTGACCTTGACCTAGAAGTTTGACCTACTTATTAGGAAAATTAACATATACAGTGTTAAAACCATTCAAGGTAGATTTTTCATATTTTGCATACATACTTCATTTGGCAAAACCTTTGATTTTGTACCACAAGTTTTGAATTTGTGACCTACTTTTAAGACAACAGAATCTTTTGAATATATTTAAAACTATTGTAAGTAGGGCTTTCATCTTAATGAATATAGATTCCTTATGGCAAGACCTTACTATTACTTATAGTTGAAACTTGTTGCCTTGAGCTTAAAGTATAATGGCCTTATTTTTTAAAATATGACATATTCAATATTTCCTGAACTATTTGAAAGAGAGAACTTTCATATTTTGTATTTTTTATAGCAAGATCTTTTATTTCATACTATAATGTGTGACCATTTGACCTTTGTCTTAACCAGAACAGCAAGGCTGTGTTGGTCACATTGGTGTTAAGCCATACCTGTGTTATATGAATTCATTTTCAGTTATATTGTGATCCTTTTCTGCATGATTGAGGCGAACAACAGCAGTGAAAAAATTTCACGAGAATAAAGATTATGAAAATTCTTTTAAAAATCACCACTGCTGAACAACAGCAGGGCCAAGGGGCACTCAGGTGAGCGATGTGGCCCATGGGCTTCTTGTGGAATTATAGTTTTAATAATAGTCATACTATATTTATCAAGATTCGTAAGCATAGTTTTCACATTCATGAGGAATAACCATCATTCAATATTGGTAAAGATATCGGAGGTAAAAATTTGGTAAAGATATCGGAGGTAAAAATATTGGTAAAAGATATCGGAGGTAAAATATTGGAAATGATATCGGAGGTAAAAATTTGGTAAAGATATCGGAGTAAAAAAATATTGGTAAAGATATCGGAGGTAAAAATATTGGAAATGTGAAGATTATGATACAGCAAGTAACATTTCTACAAGTAATTAGTTTCAATGGTCTATATTGCAACCCATCCTTTCTAACTCCAAACAACTTTCTTGGCCATAATGATAATTAATAATAATTATTTCATCATTCATCATATGCCATACTCTTAGATATCTTTGATGCTATGGTCTTTACCATCAATGTATTAATTATACAACTTCGTATTCATTTCCAATCATACTTGATATGGAAGGTCTCATCANAATATCTTTGATACTACGGTCTTTATCATCAATGTATTAATGATGCAACTTCGTATTCATTCCCAATCATACTTGATATGGAAGGTCTCATCATTTAATTAGGATTGAACACTTATACGTTGAGTTCTAGGTAAACTGTTAAAGGGTGAGTAAATAAAGTTCCTCAATTGGGATAAAATGAATTAAACAAATATTCAAAGTTCATTTCCATTTATTGAAATCAAATGTTCTCACAAACTCTACTTTGAAAGACTAGGTAGTTTCTTCTAGTTTAATATTCAATGCACCACAATAACTCTGAATATTAGTTAACAAAGACTTCACAACTTATAATGAAAAAAAATAGGTACATAATACAGTATAAATAAACGCTAAACATAGCAACGATTTAACAAGTACAGGGGAAAAAAATCAATTTTGAATTCTGTGGAAATGGAAGCCATGTTCACCGATTCTCAACAGACTCCATGCTTTGAGACTTAGAGCTCTTATAAGATTTCTCAACTCTGTCAATGTTGAGTTCACTACCATTGTGTGAGCTCAAATCTTGAACACTGTGGCCATCTTGAGTCCAGTGATTGAGTTGCTTGTAAGCTCGGTGCGCTAATACTGAATTCACATGCCGTTTAAGGGCATTATTAAGTCGTCTGAATGTCGCCCCTCCCTCACCACGGTCAAGAATTATTCTGCCCCCGGTTCCCGTGGCCTCTATCCGAGCATCAAAATTTCTGTCCAAGTTATTCATCACTTTCCTTTCATGAACCATTTCATCTATAGCTCTTGAAATTTTGGCATTGCGAGTCTGAATTTGGTTGCGACTCTCCGAAACGGATTTGGTTGAGCGTTGTGATTGAAAATTGGTTTCACGGTCTTTAGAACACTGGGATTTTGGCACATCACTTTCAGTTAAAGATCCTTCTTCTGGAATATCTTGATACAGGGTCTTTTTCTTCTCCACTTTTAATTTGGCATTTTGGTAAATGTTTGGACTGGACATCTTACAGTCATCTATGGATATCACATTGAGAAGTTGGTTAGATTGAGACCTCACCTGAATCATATCGTGATCATTGACGTGGATGAGTGTCCCGCGCCCTTCCATCCTGGATATGCTGCTTTGAGACTCGGATTCCACTTCATCCGACGCGGTCTCAATGTTATCACTGGTATGGTCTGCCTCACCTTCGCTGTTCAGACCATTGCTGGCTTTGGAAGTTTTATCAATTTTATCAAACGCCTCAGTAGCCACATTCTCACTGTCGATTAGCTGTACCTGTTTTGTATTGATTTTCAATAACTGTTTCCCTAATAAGTTTCTTTGATAGAAGGATCGCTCGCCGGAGTAGTGAAGTGACGTTTCGGCTAAGTGGTGGGTCACGTCGTCCAGATTGGTGTCGCTGTACAGGAAGTGTTGTCGGTGTCCAGAACTGGCACTCCAAATCCGCTTGCGATCATTCACATAATGGGATGATCTTCCAACTGTAGCAGACTTAGCGCGGTTGTTTGCTCGAGGTGTGTTTAGTCTTGGAAACTGAGAGGACTTGGGCCGAAAGTTGTTTCGAACATTTTTCCTCCAGTTTTCAATCTGATGAAGTTTCTGAGGTGGTAGATAGGTCACAATTTTGGAATTCTTGTAAACCTGGCCATCTGCTGCAAGCATGTACATCTGGGTCCAATCCTGGACTTTGTTGTGATATGAAAGTGTTTTAGCATCCATACTGATTCATAATACAAGTACCGGCTAATAGTCATTTATTTGATCTCCATTCTACTTCTGAAAAATGACAGAAAATTATTTTTAAATTATGCATTGTGTGGACTGGTCTTTAATCAAAATGTTTTGGTGTGTGCACAGATTAATTATGTATGTATTTAGCTTATTGTGTGATCAAGTGTTGGCCCACATCCAGAACTCCTGCCACTTTTAAGCTCTAAAATGTCCATTTTTTTCTCCATTTCAAAAGATGACAAATTTGAAATGTTTGAAAACATTTGTGTATCCAATCACTAAGTAAACAGAAAACTTTTCATTCTAAATGAGTGGTCTGGTCAAAGTTTAGGAAGGGGTACACCTGACTCAGTAGAAAAAATGCTGCCCTTCCTTGAGGGGGATCATTTATTTTGCCTGTACATGAAATAATCAAATTTAATCTTCTGTCTTTGACTCGAGTGTTTGATGTAATAGAATTGAACCAAAATAATCCCTTTAAACGCAGTTCTAATATCTTAAGTTCTCTCCTAAATAGGCCTCTTGAATAATTTGATTATTTTGATATCTCAATTAAGCCCAGACTCTTTCATAAATCAATGGAAATTGTTCCCGGGGAATCATATTTTTATATGCCTATAGAAAAATGAAATTGAAAAAAATTATTGAACATGTATTAGTGTAATTCTAAACTTCAATTGTTAAAATTATGGTCCAGGGTTGTCTCTTTGAACAGAGCCTGTTTTGTACAATAAATTTTAAATTCACATGAAATAATGGGTCTAAAGTAAAACCAATAAACAATAGAGCACAAAAGACCAAGGAAAGGCGATATATTAAGAACCATTTTCTGTCTCCCAGCACTGCTCATGCAGGGGTCCCGGTAGTTAAGATGAAAACAATAAGAATACCCCCGTCAAGTGCCAAAATACTTCTATTCTGTGCAGTTTAGAATGAGATTATTTATCCCTATGTTTGACATGTCCCTTGCAATGTTTTATTTCCCATCAGAAATGAAACGATGAAAAAAATCTGGTATTTACCTTCTGTTTTGCCGGTGAAAAGAAATGCGGGAATTGTGCAAACACAGCTGATTAATCAGAAATATATGTTTGGGGATTAGGGATTAATCAATTGTGTGTACAAACAAGGACTAAGATTACACATTGTTTTATTCTGGTGTATTTACCAAGCAGTAATGGGGGGGGGGGTTATTTTGTAGCAGATTTTTTTTTTTTATTTATTTTATTTTATTTTTTTTTGTATTAGGTCACTCAGTTTGTAAATTACAATTGTGTAAAGGTTGCATGGTGTGGTCATTTAAGAAGGATTATTTTTGAATGATACAAAATTTAATGCTATGAGTCCTATGGGGAAATTTTTTTTTTAAATCTGTCCATCAGATTTAAATCTCCAATTTTGAATGGGGTGATTTTGATACGATGAATGGGTCAGATCAGTGGATGTTTCAGTTCAAAGCTTGTAATTACTTTTTAAAAGTCACACAAGAGGGCAGCTGATCTATGAATTATGAAATTGATTTCAGTGTATGGTTTTGGGATATGTTCAAAAGTTTTCAGAAATCAATTTGTTATAAAATAAAATTTATTTTCCATCCAAGGATTTTTCATTCTGAGATACGGTCAGGTTGTCTATACATTATGTGGTTGTGTATGAAGATTCTTATGAACATGGGTTTTGTAACTGTTTAGTCAAAGATAACTTTTAGGAGAAGGCATAAAAAAAATAATAAACAACCTTCGATCAGATTTTTCTGCTAAGAGTACTCATTGTTCAAATCTGAAAGGTTTTTGCCATGTAGTGCATATATACATTATAATCATGTACAGTGAACATGGTGAAAACCGAGAGAGGGGTAAATGTTGAGATCCTTAGTTAAAATAAATGTTTTACACCCATTCATTTTTTCCATGTGAAAATAAAAATCAAAGTGCTGTTAAACAACATATTTCAAAGTACTAGCAGAAAGCAGAGTACATGTAGATCGACTTTGGTAAAAAGACAGCATGTATCACAGTTTGTGTTTTGATGATCGTATAAGAATCGCTTTGCTATGACTTCTAACCAGGTCATATTATAAAGTGTGTTACACTTCTACCAAGAAATAATGCTGCATTTAATCATTTAGTGCAGGCTTAATACCTTGACAAATATAGTTTATTTTTAAAGTCTTCAGAGGACGATTTTTACATATTATTATTTCTAAAGACAGATATTGTCAAAAGTTATTCTATAGGAAGACAATGGAACCATTACCTAGTAAAACAAAAGCAAATCAACAGTCCAAAGAGAAGTTTTGTTCAGAAGTCTATACTTCATACAATATCGAGTCTATTTAAATACTTCAAATGAGTCTTTTTCCAACTATTGAAATATTTATGTCAATATTAATGCAAAAAGATTGCCAGGTTAATTTACTATGAAATATTTTTAAAATACTCTTTTTAACAATCAGTCACCTGGAAAATTTAAGGTTTGGTACTATTTATGCTGAATTTAAGAGTGAAAAATAGAAAAGAAAAAAGAAAGAAATTGCCAACGAAATATCTTGGAAAAATAGAAAAGATTTATGAAAGGACAGTACTAAACTTTAATATTTTCTTTTGTATGAATTGAATGCAGTACCATTTTTATGAGAATATAAAGAAATTAATAGGGTCTTTTTGACATTATTTGATCTGTTCAATGCGATTAAAATATCAGATTAGTGTATTTGATGTCTGCCTTTACCTGGTAGGTATAATCATACCATTGCAGTTAGCAATAATGTGTTCAAGGCCACTGAGCTGTTAAGGCTATTAACATTGGTATGTTATGTCAGCACAAATATTAACGACTTCATGATCTTTATTTTTTTGTTTGTTGCAGTAACACATGTAGTCCATTTAAAATATCTAAATGTGATTTAAAGTTCCTTTTTTTAAAGTCATAAATCAGAAGATTTTTTTTTTCTTCATTTTACATAATATAGTTTCAGAAAGACATGATGCAATTTAAACAAACATTATCCAAGTACTGAAATAAAGAGTTTCTCACCTCTGTATCAATATGTACACCTGTATTATTTGACCATTGCATCAATACAGGGGCANTGGCTTGTTTAAATGATGAATGAATTCTCACCTCTGTATCAATATGTACACCTGAATTATTTGACCATTGCATCAATACAGGGGCAGAGTCGCACCACGAGAAGTGTTAATTTACACATGTTTTGCTTAATCCACAAAAGTGCCTCATCGCAGAACTTCCAAAAGTTTTTTGAAACTTTAAAAGCTTATCAAAGTAGTTTTATCCAAAACCTAAGCACGGGTATAGAATTCCTGGCTGGGAGATGAACCATGACGTTGCGTATCACCCCGTGAAATCAATATCAGCCTAAATAGATACCACAGCAAAAGGCTTTAAAGTCCAAGACTGCAGTTTGAATAATGAAGAATTGTGATAGGGCAAATCCCGAGATTTGATTGTATTGATCCTCTGATTGGTTAGTTTGTTTGCCGATTGACAGCAAAGCAACAAAACCTCTTGGAGAATATACGAGCTGGTGGAGGTCGTGGCATTAGTGTCAAAATAATACACCACGTTATACACTTTGATAATATGGTGCGATATACTATATGAGATGTTTTTAGATGTTTCTTGCAAATGACTGGCATAAATTTCATATACACATTTTTTGAAATTTTTGATGATATTCATTTGGCCTACACAGTAAATTATATATAAAAATACAAAGATTTTTGTTTTACAAAGCACACGGTTATATGTAATGGGGATTGATATACAAATCCTGTTTTGTGTCAGTGAAGGATAATTGTAAAGTGAATAGTAATATATTTAGGTGATATGGTAACACCTGAAAAGAAAAATCTACCCCTGCATTCTCAGAATAACTTACAAATGTCGGTCCAAGTGATAATAATTTTATTCAAATTCCTATTACTCTTACAGTTCTGGTTTGTTTGCTGGTTGGGTTTTTGGGGTATTTGGTTGGGAGGGGGGGTTCTTTTCTTCCTTTTTTTTTTCGTTTTTTGTTTTGGGGTTTCGGGGGGGGGGGGGGTAATTTGGAAGGTAAGGTCTGATTTCAAGATTTTATAAATATAAAGACTACATGGAGATATATAATTTTTTTATATCAATTTGAATGAACTATAGTGCTGTTGTTGCTTAGAATAAATGCCATTGACAGTAGAGATTAATTCAAAATTGCTATGTGAATATTGTAGGACAACCTCAAAGTCATAGCAAAGCACAACAAACTAATGTGAAGCTATGAGGAGCCTTGCATCACTAACTGAATTCAAAGTTTCTGTAATGGCTATTAGAATTTACAAAGGGCTGCATGTGAATGCAAGAAAAAGACAACATCTATCAGTTTTGTTGTTTATGTGACACTGTACAAGTAAAGCATAAATGGGGAGTAGAATGGCAAGACAGTATCAAAATCTATGTATTATGATTTAAACATTTACAATTCTTAAAAAGAAAAAATGCAGCTGATATATTTTATCATGTTCTTGCTGTGAAAAAAACAAAATGTACTTTATATAGCATTGTGTACTTTTCTTTTGTTATTCACAACAAAATAAATGCAAAAGTTCAACACTTTCACCTTATTGAGAATCATTGATTGTACAGTAACAGTACAAAAACCTGAAAACTAATGTAAGTGGAAGTGCCACTAGAATTATGTGTTGATCTCTGGGATTATTGGCATAAATGCAAAGAGTTGGGAAGGCTTTTAAGTGAAAATTATCGTCATTATGATCATTTTTCTTTCTTAAAATTTCATTCAGGGAGAGATTTTTAAAACCCAGGGTATTGTTTTCATTAAGGAAGATTATAATGGGGTTGCAGAGTTCTCGAAAACTTTTACAAGATAGGCAATACGTTCTGAGAAAATATTGCAAGACCCATCCGTTTCTACAGAGTCCACAAAACACACACACGTTATGAATTATTGAATAGATTGCAGGATTCTTTATTTTTATCATACATATTTTCTTTCAATTTTTATGCCTCCGTGATCAAAGGTCGGGGGGAATATTGTTTTTGTCCCTTCTGTCCTGTCTGAAACTTTAACCTCACCAGCTATAACTTTTGAATGGTAAATACTAGGCCTTTGATATTTCACATGTATGTTCCTTATGACAAGGCCTTTTGATTGGTACCAAAAAAATTTACCTCCTGACCTTGAAGTTTGACCTACTTTTCAAAAACTTTAACATTGGCCATAACTTTTTTTTAAATAGTAAGTGATATGGCTTTCATATTACACATATGTGTTCCTTATGGCAAGCCCTTTCTACTGGTACCAAAATGTTTTACCTCCTATAACCTTGAAGTTTGACTTACTTTTCAAAAACTTTAATACCACAGCCATAACTTTTAAAAAGTAAGTGATAGAACTTTCATATTTTATGACAAGCCCTTCCCACTGGTTCCAAAATCTTTGACCTTGAAGTTTGACCTACTTTTGAAAAACTTTTAACATTGGTCATATAACTTTTGAATGGTAAGCAATAGGACTTTCGTATTTTTCATGTGTATTGCTTATGACAAGCCTTTCAACTGGTACCAACAATTTTGACCTCCTGACCTTGACCTGCTTTTCAAAATCTTTAACATTGGCCATAACGTTTGAATGGTAAGCAATAGGACTTTCATGTTTCATATGTGTATTAATTAAATCGTTTTGGCAAGCCCCTTTCACTGGCATGTGGAATCCGGGGGCATCAGTGTTTCACAAACACATATCTTGTCTTTTATGAAAATGATGATTATTTTGCAATAAAGGGGATGTGTTGAATGATCCTACAAAGGGCAAAATACATTGATAGTTTTAAAAGCTTTGTCAATTAAAATGCTGGAATAGGGAGTACATGAACATGCAGGCTTTTTTCAGGGTATTGTATAACCCACAATGGAATTAATTTGCTTCTGAATAACAGATATTTTTTGTCACTAATTTAATGCATACTCACTCCTGACTATAAGGACGCTGATTTCAACATTTTAGAATTTGATGTATGTGTTGATTGTGAATAAGACAGACATATACAGATAATAATGAACAAAGGCATGTTCTACATATTGATAAGTTTTGGGTTCCATTAAGCAAGTGTCAATTTTCACAAAAAGTGCTAAGTCCCATTTTAATCATTTATAAAGGAAAATTTGCAGTGCACTATTTAAAAAAAAGAAGATTACAGACTTCCCATCTTATTCATTGATATGAGTTATAGGGTGTTATGTTTCCTTTTTAAAAAGAGTTTTAAAAATTTGACAGTTGAATTAACTGCAAAATGGAAATCTTGTAAATAGCAATTAATTGGAGAACAGTTAATTTTCAAAGTGAAGAATTGGCGATTTAAATTTTTGGCAATGCCATCAAGATAGATTAATTCAAGAAATGGAGGAAAGAGCATTACTAGTTAGCATTGGTATGAGAATGGATTTAAAATCAGATAAAACATGAAAAAGTGAATTTTGACAGTCATTGAACAAATGAAGATTTCTGACTTGGAGTACATATTGATGGAAATTCTTTGATTTGTTGTAGTCAGTATTCATAGTAGGGTATTGAAACTGGCTTCTGGGATTTTGAAATTGACCTATTGAGGACAAATTATAGTCTCATTGTTCACTTACCAATGTTATGCAGAAATAAAGGGCCAAACATAAAACTCGGATAAATTGTTTAAACGTGTGTTCGGTGTAAATTTACTTTCACACGAAACTTCAGTACAACTCCATGCACAGATGCAAGGTTGTGTTAAAAAAGGCCGTTCATAGTTAGACCTGTTTACCTATTTGCCAACATCCCCCAAATCAATATTTACGCAAGATCCATCGAGAATGGTCTTCCAACAAGATTTAAGAAATTTGAAGTACAGATTTAATTCACAGTTTTGCTACAGGTATTGAAATATTTTTCAAGAGTCTATATTGAGATTGCGATTTGATACTTTGAAGTGGGCTTTTTACATGTACTGGTAATTTGAGATAATGGAAAACAATCTTCAAAATTGCTGTATATTTTGATAAGTAATGAATTTGTGTTTATAATGCTTGTGAATAGGACAATTAACTCTGAGTCACATTATGTACAATGTAATCTGGCATACATAGAACTATCCATAGTAACTATAAATGATATACATGCAAATATATACATGTATTTGTATACAATGTACTTTGAATTCTTTCATCCCAGAATTTTCAACTAAAATCTTTTGCTCTGAAATTTTTATTTTTTGCTTCATCAGTACGACAAATATAGTAGCCACGGTGTTTTTTCCTATTTTGTTGTGTGGTGTTTTTTTTATTGGTCTGTTGGTTTATTTTTTAAGGAATTGTATGAGTTGCAATTTTGAAAGAAGCATCCACTTTTCCAATACTTGATGTAATTGTTGTAGACGTGATTAACCGCCATAAGCAGGTAGTGCACGAAGCTCTTTGATAACTGAAGTGTGATATTCCCGACTAGTTAAGTTGATAAGTTTGTTGGAAATTTGTTAAGAATTCTGGAATGGCCATTGTGGGCCCGAAACAAGACGTCTTTGTGTTAGTTGGGGAAACATGCCCCTCTGAAAGGCAGCATTAATTCCAGAGTTTGAATTTTCGACATGAAAATCTATATAAACAAGAAATGTTTGGGGACCTGCAGCCATGTGATTTAATTCTCTCCTGCCATGCTTTATCAAGAATTGTACACGGCACAATTAAAAGACGGATTTCATTTCCTTTCATTTCAGTTTGAATCACTATGATGTAAAGTGTTATTGACAAAATGAATTTAAAAAAAAAAATTTTTGTCAGCTAGTTCAAATGACATCATAAAAAAGGATCGATGTCAGACTAAAACCAAGATATAC
>CAJDSM010034286.1:0-11806 GCA_903981925.1 Ostrea lurida
CCTGATCGTTGTGGCCTTTGGGAAAGCAGACTGAATGACTTTATAAATACATGAATTTCCGTCAAACATCCACCCCAAGCGTAAAAACGTGGACCTGGCTATAGAACAGTGAAAGCATTAATGTCAGAATTGTTAGTGTCATCTTAGCAAGTGTATCAAACAAGCAGCATAATAGCTCCTGAAAATAAGTGGTTCTGGCATGGCCTTATTGGTACTGCTGAGACGGACAATTAATGCTAGTAATTGTTAAAGCGCTCCGAGAAAAGTACCTCACAAATGTACGGGTAGAATAAGCCACATAACTATTTAAAAACGATCATCATCATATTATCATTATTAATACAAATGAAACAAGGTACTGGAAATACAGACATCACCAAACTTTGAACTCCCCCCGTACAATAACTTTACAAGCAAAACCAAACATACCAAAATTGTACATGTGTCCTAACCTCACAGCATAGTTCCATCTAGACCAAGCATCATCCCTACGTACCAACCACAGGTTCTACAATCCCAAACCGCATTCCTGACCAACCCCGAGTCCACCACCATGTCAATTGATCAACAATTACCTATATATATAAATAATCGACTTTAAAAAAAAATCAGCAAAAGGTAATTTCCTAGTAGATTTGATCTGTCCTTGACACTTCTCAAATGAACACGCACCATTAATTTGTGAATATAGCATTCAAATCCCATAAAGCAGCATCTGACTAAGCTGTGTGTGATTTTAATCAGTTAATCTACACCAAAGATTTTTTTGTCTTTCATATTGAAGGAGTCTCTCAGTCATTTGTATAAGGAAAGGACACGAGCATTGGAACAACACCTTAAACCGACTCTAAAATCAGTACATTGTCATGTCACAGGAGTGAGAAACAAGGAGGATACGGTCTAACAGGAACGGTGAGTAAACGTGACAAACTGTTAGTCAACGGCATCTGATAAATGGTGAACAACTTGATTAGTTAACAGACTGATGTAAAGGTGACACACTTGTTAGTTAACAGAACTGAGTTATAAAGCCGTGACAAATTGTTTAGTTAATCCAGACTGAGATAGAAAAGGTGAAACAACTAATGATTAGTTAAACACACTGAATGTGAAAGGTGAACTTGTCTAGCCTCTAACACGGACACTGAAAGTAAAGGTGAACAACCTTTGCTTAGTAATAAGCAGATCTGAGTGCAAAGAAGATGAATCTTGTTAGGATTAACAGACCTGAGTGAAGGTGACAACTTGTTAGTATAAACAGAACTGAGTAAAATAAGGTGACATATGCTGACGCATAACATTACCTAAAAGTTATCAGAAGTTTAGATGGTGACTCTTGTTGTCTATCCTGTTATCACGATATAACTTCTTATAGTTGTAGAGAATCTTCTAGGGACTGTGAATGCTGCCTATCCTGTGTTGACTATACTCTTGTATTGTAAGAGTAATCCAATGTCGTGACTTGCCAGTTTGCTGATCTTGGTGTAATAATATCTTTTATTTTGTAGAAATCTCTAGGACTATGGTCTCTTATCCGTAGGATATGATATTGTTTGCATATTGTAGAGAATCTCTAGGACTGATTAAGTGCCTTATCCTGATGACTAACAATATATATTTTTTATGTAGAGTAATCATCTAGGATCACTGTGGTAGATCCTCTTTATTCTTGTGCTCTATGATACCCTTGTTTTGTATATAAGATAGAGATCCTTCTTTGACAAGCAGTTTTGTTGATCCTTGTAGTTATTAGTCCTTTTATTTTGTAGAGATCGTCTTTAGGATCTACGTTCTCCAGATCATCTACCCGGTATTCACTACATTCCCGGGAAACAGGTCGAAAATTAATCCTGCATACGTTTTACCTCTATCAAACATCAATCCACGAGTGAGAAGTAAATTTGATTTTAAATCTTTGTCCATTTTCACTGTAATGTGATATTCCAGAAATCTGTAAAAGAGTAAACCTAATACTATACGCAAGAGTCATGAGAAAGAAAAATTTAAGGCTCCCAACATCAAGATTACACATACATGATCTATGGTTATGCATGGACCTAGCAGCTCCCTGGCAAACAGAAATAAATCTTTTTTCGTGAACAGTTGAATTCTTTTAATTTTAACTTGTTAATGAGATTTTTATTTATTTACTTTTTTTTTGTTTTTTTTTTTAATTTCAATATTTTTGGTTCAGTGTGCAGTGTAAAATGCTGAGAGAAGATAGAAGAGAACAAAACTTACCTTTTCCGATTGGTAATTCACCCTCTGATTATTGTCTGAAGGAACAGAGAAGAAGAAAGGAAAGCATGTAACGTTATGGAGAGGAGAGAGAGAGAGACAGAAGAGGAGTAAGAGAGACGATCGGAACGAGGAGACGAGAGAGAAGTAGAGAGAGTTACATTGCTCATGAAAAGGATTTACAATTGAAGTAAAGCATAATGAAATGACCAATATACTATAGGGACAATCTACCCGGTTATATGCCTGTTTGTTAAGCTGCAGCAACATGTAGCCTGTGGTTATTATACTTTTTGTCTTGACAATAATGCCTACAGTTCTATTCCCATTAGGCATTTTTGTGCATTTCTATGGTGCAGGCTTTTCTGCACGCAGGGTGATGGTGATTAAATTTTCTACACACTATTGTCCGACTGTATTTGGTCAATTGCAAAAATAACCTGTTTACCTAATTCTGGACAATTATTATCAGTCTATGTATTTACCAGACCCTGTATATTCCATCCAGCCTCCTAACCCCTTCACTGGTCAGAAAAAATACTAACCAGCACCATAATCGCTACAGTGCTCTGCAGCTAGCTGTATGTGCTGATTCATATTCAAAAAAGTGACAATGGACTTGCCGGGTCCTACGATCGTGAAAAAAACTTAGACTTTAAGGGGGTTCGCTCAAACTGCAGGTTTAGATTAATGTCAATTTTTTAGGAGATGTGTTATCTTTATGTATATTTTCATTGAAGGAGGAATTGGAAAATTGAAAAAGAAAAACTGGCGTCTGGAATGCTATTGTTATGAGCTGACAGTGTTTAAACATGACCTTTTTGCATCTTAAAATTAAATGAAGTCTTTATTCACATTTAAAACTTGAAATATTGTCTGTATCCTCGTAAAACAAATCATAAACAATACCATAATCAACTTCATGACACCTAGAATAGGGACCACTCATAATCATGTCTTCTTTCACAGTACAGATATAAAAAAAAAAAGTTTAATACAAATATAATGAATTATTACAATATATTGACCTTTAATGCACTTACGACTGTTCGGACACAAACTCAATTTATCCAAGAATTTCAAAGTTTAAAAACGACACATTATTGAAGCACTATTGTGCAATTTTTTAAATTTCCACGTAATTTTCAAAATATCTGTCTATAAAAATATGAAATGTGCAAGTAAAAAAAAGTGGGGGGTAAGAGCGTCGATTTTTTATAATTATTATGGCCAAAAATATGAATCTTCCTCTCACATACAGATCTTCAATGGTATAATAAATTCGACTTTTTAAGAATCAGGACATGTTTAATTTCGGGAAAAATTAACATCAACTCAAATCACATACAAAATAAATACATTGTTCATATTACCTAGTTCCATAGTCTCAGTGATGTATCATCAACTCTTAAAACTGAAATTAATACCTTTGAAGGATATAAAAAAAATAGAAGTATACTGGAATGAATTATAGAGAACAGTTACTAAAATCATCGCAGATTTTGAACTTTGTCGAAGTATTAATCAACTCCCTACCGCTACACAAATATATAAGTCCCTACTACACCCTTTCAATAAAAAATTTTGAAATTGACACAAAATTTGATCAATACTGGAATGAGTTACAAAGTAATAGATGCACGTAATATTATTCTACACCAATGGGATTAGTAAATTCAGAACCAGTAAATCACTAGATTATAGACAATCCTGCAGCAGATTGTGCTCAAAAGCTCAGGAGCCTACTTCCTAAAGTCATAATTTCAGTCACCTGTAAGATGTTCATTGCTTTTGACTTGAAACACTTAATTTGCAGACACTGGTAACTAGATGAAGCAATGTTGAATAACAATGATTGACTTCTCAATCATTTCATTGCAATATTGAGATTTTGACTTAAGCTTAAGGTGTTTCATGATCCTCGGCCAGGTCATCGAATACTTGGCGAACTTTATGAATTTAATAGCTTTGTTTTATACGTTAACATAGAACCAGAGCTGCATGACCATCTGAAAGTTTTTAACTAGCACTATTAGATCAAAAAGTACATGCAAGATATTCGTTTAGATTCTTTTAAGACATGGGTCTACGTCATTAGGAGATGTCAGGATTTGAGTTTGTGGTGTTTTTCTGATGGTAAAAAACAAAAAAGCGATGGTGATATTGTGAGTTAAAAAATTTGTGACATTTTTCAATATATACAACTCCTTTTTGTTCAGACTCAGAATAGATTTCATTTATGCCACTGAAATTATTTAATTTCATGGCACTTAGTAGTCAACAAACGTTTAATAACTTTTTGCATGTATTCAAAATTCTGTGATGTTTGCTTGTTGCAGTGAGAGTAGAACAGCTATTGAATTCCTCTGGTATTCCCTGTATGTTTGAGAAGAAAATCCCTGTTTTGTCACATGAGGGCAACGTGGCTCCGGTGAAGGAAAGCCGTCGAGAATCGACCAATGTTGAAACAGAGTGTGGGATTTGTATGAATCGAGTGCGGGACTGTCTTTTGTGCCCATGTCATCACATGATCACGTGTTACGAGTGTTCCAAAATGTTACATAATCGTCGTGATGGTTGTCCCATCTGTAGAAAAGACATTACTGAGGTGATTCGTGTCTATCACTCCTGAGTGGGACAAATAGACAAACAGACGGACAGACAGACAGGTAATCTGTATTTATTTTTATTAAATTGTAAAGTCATCAAGTCTTTCACAATGCTTATTTTTTTTGCATAATTATACCTCTGGAATCCATACTTTTTTAATGCTTTACATATACATATGTTCAATGTCCTAATGTTAAGATACTGTTTATCAACCAATGCTGAATTTGTCTCCATGTGAATATCTGTTGATACAGTAAAACATGGATACACCTGAACACACAGATAATGAATGGCTGTTAAATAGGAAATAATTGTCCTTCCCCAAACTTGGCAGCATATGGGGGGGGGGGGGGGGGGGGGGGGGGAATAGAAATATGGCAAGAGTGAAATAACTTCCTCAGCTCACTTATTGTAACCATGTTTTACTGAATCTACATCGCCTGTATGTTTTGTTTTTTCAGAAATACACATGTATAATGCATGTATTACATTGTTTGACAATAAAGCACTTTAAGTCTTAAGAAATGAATCTTATAAAATTGCACATAGAGCACTGATGAAAAAAGTTTTCCGTCCAATTTTCCCTGTCATACTGTGATCAAGAGAATTATAAAATTTATTTCTTATCACTTAATTTTGTTTTTAAATTGTAAAACAAATAGTTTCTCTCATCAAAAAACTCTATTTAATGTTTGTGAAACAACTTGCAGGAATACATGTATTCTTTTTTAACGTGCATATGACAGGAAGTCATTTCATGGCAGGTCACTAAAAAAATTTTAAACTGTACATAGAAACCATCATGGTTTGATGATTGATGTTCAAACACCCATGATGTAAAATAAAAAATGTGTGGCATGTTTTTATAGGATAGAAAATGAAAACTATTCTACCAAAGATTGATTTCATCTTAAAAAAACATTAAGGATTGCCAGTGAAAACATATTGTGGAATTATGGATTCCTTCTTTCTGATATTATAGTCTTTCAAAGAAGTACAAAAACACAATGCACATTCCCGCTTTATTGTTCTTTTGTTTGTATAAATGTACGATTGTAAATGTGGAGTGATAGAGTGTGAAGTAGTCAATATTTGTGACCCAATAAAATTACTGGTACTGTGTTACAGTATGTGATTTGTGAAACTTTAAAATTAATTGCAATGTACTATGATATGTGTTTTGTAAAACTCTCAATCAAGAACATTATAAGCTGTTGATGGTGCTCAATTTAGACTACTGCTAGGGGCTTGGGTCAAGGCTGTTAAGTGTTTGAGTCAAAGCAGTTAAAGGGATATGGACAATTTTGAACCAAAAATGTTCAAATTTTACATTGCCAATTTTTATGTTTAAAAATGCGTAATCAAGTTATTTCTAGTGGTCAGCAAAAATTTGAAAGTCAGTTGTTGAGTTACAAGTAAGATACAGTGCTCACAAGTCTTTGCTATGTAAACAAGGCTCAAGCCTTGTTTACGTTTACAAAAAAATTGCTTCCTAGAAATTATCATGTTTAAAACAATATGAGATGTGAGAAACACTCGCCACTGTTTAATTGTGTTTAGAATGAACTTCTAATTTGAAAACATCTGCTTCAAATGAAACGTTTAGTAGCATATTCAATATATAAGGAAAATCATGGCTCGGAGCTTGAATTGTAAGTGCTGTATCTCACATGTAACTCAACAAATTCCCTGACCATTAGAAATACCTTACCGGTAGTCAAGCATTGTAAACATTAGAATTGGAATCTAATTTGAATTTTTAGTTAAAACGTTGCCCTACCTATAAAGGATGAGGTCAAGCCAGTTAGGGGATTGGGTCAAGACAGTGAAGGTTTTGGGTCGAAGACGTGGAAGGTTTTGGGTCAGGGCAGTTAAGTGTTTGGGTCAAGGCAATTAAGGGTTTGGGTCAAGACAGTTTAGGGCCAAAGCAGTGATTACAAAAGTGTCAATACTATGACATTCTGCTTAAAAATCAGAACATCCACTGATTGTAGTTCTGTGTTACTGAAAACTGCTTAAAACAGAGCTGTTAATGTAGAATAAATCAAGGCACTACACACTGCACAGATAATGATATGTTTTTCATGAAATAAAGTACACTAGTCTATGTATGTAATGATTACAAATTTTATCACCTCTTGAATATCAAAGCACACTGCATATATACAGTAGGTTTGCCTTGAAATAGATTAAAAGTAAACTAAATTTGCATATATTAAAAAGTCTTATAATTATAATTTCATTTTATTTGAATTTATTATTTTTAAACTTTGCTTTTATATATTTGTAAAATCTATTAATGATAGAGCATATCATGTTTGCCCTCATGATCAATACATGTATCATCTAAATATCTAAAAATTATAGAAAAACTTAACTCTACTAGGACCACCATGCAGTATCACTATGTGCATTGTTTTGATAAATTTTAATGAGATAGTTATTTGTAGATTATTTTTTTTTTTTACAGATCAACAGATGATTTTGTGTAATCAACAAAAAATAAGGAGAACTTGCTTTTGAAACATGAATAATTTTTTTTTTAAAGTATCATCAATATTTTTAATCCAATTGCCCAGCAGGGTAGCTCAGTAGTATTTTTTTTTTCTTCATACTTGTACATGTATTTTTTTCTACTGAAACACTGCATTTTCTTAATATTTAGACGAGGTATTTGAGAGTTTACAATTATTGCATGGATTGAGAAATTCTTCAATATGAATTGTTGTTTAGATTTTGTTATTTATGTCCCTGTTGTGATCACTATTAAATACAGCAAATTATATTGTTGTTGTTACCTTTCCGTAGGCAACGAGAACAATACTGGATCAGGAAACTAGGCACTGCCTTTCCATATGGGTGCAAAGACAATATTGGAAGCGTAGGAAATATTTCCAGCCCACAGTGTAACAATGTAAATGTGATGTGACTATTTACCAATACACCTAGACGTAAATGTAATCATGAACATCGTTCGTACAACAAACCCATAATACACGATGTTTCCTTTGACTCCCTTTTGTCTCACATGAATAAACCATTGGGTCCACATCACAATTCACCCAAACTTTACTCTGTTCTTTGAAAATTTTGTGTATGAATCAAGAAAAACTAAAGCTAGGGCCTACTTGGATTCCTCAACACGGAATACAGACTTGATTATATGATTGGGGATGTTGCTGTCATGACTCTGTTTCCACCGTGCATTAGGATGTAAAAGTGAACTCAAGAAACTCGCCAATTCCTACATCTCAAATTTGACAATAAGAGGATTGATGCTGTCAACCTAACATTCTCAACCATGTAAAAGGTACAGTCCGCATTTCGCTTATTATAAGTGAAATCCACACCTTGTATTTCATATTAGATATCATTTCAACTATCGCACCCAAGTTATTGTAGCAGTGCCTAGATATTGAACAGTTACAACGAATCCTCCAAAGTGTACATGTCCTCTTCCTCATTTAATCTTGGTCCCGCTGGTCATATTATACTGGGGATTAAATATAGTCCAAAATGAGGATCATAAGTCCCTTATTTTAAAAGGTCCAAATTCTGGAACCTGCTCATTTAAATGGCGACATAATTTCATGATTATCATGAATTCTGCGGAGAATACGCCAGATTGTTGGACAAATCTGAGGTGAGAGGAGCTTTGACATTTTGTCTGAAGAATCATCATTAAAATCCTGTATTAACCATTTAGGCGGGAAAATGTGTACTAGTTACCTTCTGTCTTTAAGAAGCCAAAATGGTAAATGAGTTGCATGACTACATGAAAAGACTTTTTAACTAGTTCCAGCTGATAAAGCAGATAACAACATTGTCTTTGTAAAAGTTACTATTATACTTGTCTTTAAATGAACTAGGTTTAACTTCAACATCTGGGAATCCTATCTTATACTCCAAGCAATCTGAACTCAAAGATGAAATTCTTCAAAATCACTTTTCTGTTTTTTAAAAAATACTTTCAATATTCCGAAGAATCGGGATCAATTTGAATTGCCATACCTTTACTGGGATTCGAAATTGCATAAAAATCCTTACAAAGATACATCGCCGGTTTCCAGCAAGTGCTCTATACCAGCTCTATCCTTACTACTAACTAAATTACTAACAGCTGTTAAAGAGTCACTTCAGAGATACTGTTCCACTACATATTCCAGAGTGGTGTCAACAGATGTGGATTCTCAAAAAACTCTAAAGAGCTTTTAGAAAACTTCAAGACACGAGATTTTTTCTAAATTGACTGCATCAAAACGTAGATTTCTCCACACTTTATACAAAACGATTCCTCGCGATAAATTAAACGTAGGCTTTTTCAGATAATTGGATATGCTGCTTTTGATCAAAAACGGCATTCGAAAGTACAGTTTCTGGTCGTTGGGAACAAAAGATACATATTTTGAAACCACTCTGATTGCCCACACAAGTACTCTGAAGTAGATACAAGAGCAATGCTTGGGTTTCTTTCGATATATTTATGTAGTCTTTGGAAACCATGTCTCCAACAATCTGTTGGTATTCTTCATGGGTACTAATGTGGCCCCCTTATTGGCAGACTTTATTTTTTATATCATACGAAAGCAGAATTTGTTTAAAAAACTGTTACGGGGTAAAACAAAACAACCTTGCCGTGTCCTTCAACTTACAATATAGGGATATGATGAATGTCTTATCAATAACAATCATAATTTCACAATTATGTCCATTTGGATATATTCTGACGAACTCGAAATAAAAGACACCACAGAATCTGACAGATCTTTCATATTTGGATATTTTACTTAACATTGACTCTAATGGCAGACTGACATTACATTATATGATAAGCGTGATGACTTTGCGATCGTCAACTTTCTTTTTCTAGTCTATGTATAATGTACACACTATCACTGCTTTATGGTGTGTATCTCTCTGAGTTGATTCGATACGCAAGAGCATGCCATGCGTATGAGACTTTTTAAAAGCGAGGCCAACTACTACCAAAACGTTATGTTGCAGGGATATAACGAATCTCGTTATAAGTCATTATTTCGCAAATTCTACGGTCGCTATTATATGACCTTGTTTGCGATTACAAATTATCACTAAGTCATATGTTTGATGTATTTGTTTCATACCTTTGTTAGACTGTCATTTTCCTACTAGATTTGACGATGGGTAACCCCGTTTACTATGTTTTGACTACGGGCTTCGGCGGTGTGACCGGTCAGCAGAGGATGCTTACTCCTCCATGGCACTGATCCTGCCTTTCGTTTTGTCGAAGGTCCGTAGTTGCCCTACACTCCTTATGTATAATTGTTTTTGATTACGTTTAACACATTTTACTTCGCCAATTTATATCAATCCAGTTATTGCCAGTGTCCCCGGCGATAGCATATAAGTAAATGATTTTGCAGCTAATGCGCTTGCTTGGGTGCCATACTGCCATGCGGCTTTCTGGGAGCTATATAGATCAGTAGTCTCGAATCAGAATAGCAGACAGTATGACCAGCCAGCAAATAATATCGCATCATTACGTGACATAGAGATCTGAGGTTATGCCTCGCACTCTGTAGTCTTCTGAAACTCAAATCTAATAATCATATTTGCTTATCATTCATAATGGTACTTTCAACGTTTTACAATTCAATTTTAAATTAGCTTCTTCATGTGCAATTAAGCGGGGTGGGTGGTTAAGATTCAATGTAGGAGAGCGTGGAAAAAATATTCGACACGAGGTATGCTGGGTCGTTTCGGTAAATAGCTTTCAAATATTTAAGCTTTAGCGGCCGATTGATGTTTTTGCATCAAAAAGTACCTGGTTGATGTTTAGCTTTTTTAAATGGTACGATGTTATTGTATAAGAGCCTTTATCGGCTGTTTTTTTCAACGAAAGTCATGAACCGCAATGTTCACCAGAGCCAACCGATCCTGGTGTTCTTCAAAAGAAGATTTTAAAAAAGGTGTTTACCCTATTCATTTCTACGAAAAACTTTTAAACCATATCATACCAACCGATGCCAAAGAAGGTATTGACTTTACCTCTAAGTTCATACAACATAGGGATGTCCAATATTCCCTCTATATTCAAATCATAAAATTTTATCACTGAGTGAACTCCATGACCCATACTCATTTTTTAAAGAAGAGATCTTTGGCATTTCTCACCAATGACTCTTATGTAACACTAGGAATCGCACTGTGGGCCAACCCATCCTCAGTTCATTTATTCATAGAAACTGGCATGTATTTGGCTTTCCCAGTGATGCTTGACTAATCCTCGCCTTGATGCCTTGAGAATAAAATTTATTTTTACAACACCCATCCACGGACTAGGATTTGTGACCTACTGGGATATTTACGATGTCACGAATCATGGCTCTTCTATAGAATCGTGGATATTTATACCCCGGGGTTATACCCCACTCCGAGGGAGAGGGGGGTATACTGTTTTACCCTGTCCGTCATTCCGTAGTTCTCCCACCTTTTCGTCACATAATTCTCAGCAACCATATATCATGGGTTGCTGATATTTTGCATGAAGATATTATATAGTATGATTTAATCGTGGGATGCCGTTTTTCAGATTCATGGACATCTACTTCCTGTTTGCCGAGGACTTGGAGTTTCTTTCAAATACAGTGCTCCTATACAACATTTTTCGTCACATGTTCTCAGCAACTATATACTACAGGCTGCTGATATTTTGCATGAAGCTTTAATATAGGTTGGTGTATCGTGGGATGCGTTTTCAGCATTCATCGGGCAATACTTCCTGTTTGCCGAGTAATGGAAATATGTACAACTAATATGACAGTTTGAAAAGGCTTATAGCGGGGGTGTCACTAGTGAGCATTGGCTCACATATTCTTAGTGTTTTAAAAACGCTTCCATGCATTGAACATACATGTACTGCCATGTAATATAATCCCTACTGGAAGTATTGGTTTCAGCAAATTATCTGCAGCTATCG
>CAJDSM010034287.1:0-11157 GCA_903981925.1 Ostrea lurida
ACGATTTCTCTGTTGTTTTGAAAAGATAAACGTTGAAGAATGTCCAATCCTTGCCACTATTAATTCAATTACTTGTAAATTATGAGTTCCTCTCTTTGGAGAAAACAATGCAACGCACCTGTTACATATATTACTCAAGAAACACTGTCAGTAGTTGTATGTTATATTTTCAAGTCATCAAATCAATAATTCTGAAGGGATTGAATGATTTTGCATTTCATTCCATGTAACTTTGCGAAGTCTCAATTTTGGAGATAGAAAAAAAAATTGTGAGATGTACATTGCATATGCCCTTAAACTGTCCGCTACACTATGACAACAAAACTCATTCACTTACTTTATATATCACGACGAACTCGAAATAAAGGACACCACAGAATCAGACATATCTTCTTCGTATTTGAATATTTTACTTAACATTGACTCTAATGGCAGACTGACCTTTCTATGTAGTAATATACCACTATCGCCTGCGTAAGGTCTCAAACTATCCCGAAATGGGGAAAAATTCACCCCGGAGAGGCCATTTTTTAATTTTCAAATTTTGTTGCCATGGCAACGAATTTTCGCAAATAATTGACATGCTTCTAAAAAGTAGACACATGAAAGATTTTAAGGGTGCATGATAACATCTGCTGCTTACCTGGAAATGGGCTGAGATACACCCAAGCACCTGTCAACCTGAGGGTCAAATTTCAACGAAAACGACGAAAAATGACCCATTTTTAACCACTCCTGATTGAAATAAAAAAAAAATTCACAGTATATTGAGTTATTAACAGGTATCAAGTTCTTGCAAAAATCCTAATGTTTCCAACAAGGCCAAATTGGACACAGGTTCCTTGATTCTATCTCAAGATATTTTGCATCCAGTGTGCAGCATGCTGTTTTCAACTTACCGATTCAAGTGAAAGTAGAAATGATCACCACGAAGTCATCCTACTTTACTCTGAGAAGTTATCGAATACCGGTAATAAAGGCAGCTTCATCAATGCAGACTTTGGCCACACTTCAAATATATATTACCAATAACAAAATATTGAAAATATATTAAATTCATTTAAATACCTCTATATATTTGACATGTAACTTACCTTCGTATTGGCAAAAGGGAAGGGGTAAATTGAGACCTAAGGTATATATATCCCAGTTTGATTCGTATGCAAGAGGCATGATATGGTATGAGGAATTTTTAAAGTGAGGCCAACAATAAACAAAATAGTTAATGTTGCAGGGCTATATAACGAATCTCGTTTTTTTTTTTAGACAAGGTAATCATTTCACAAATTCTATGGTCACTATGACCTTCTTTGCGATTACAAATTATCACTAAGTCATACGTTGAATGATTTGTTTCATATCCTTTGTTAGATTGTAATTTTCCTACTAGATTTGACGACGGGTAATTCCGTTCACTTTATTTCGACCAAGGCTCACGGCGGGTGTGACCGGTCTGCAGAAGATGCTTACTCCTCCATGGCACCTGATCCTGCCTTCGATTTTGTCGGAGGTCCGTGTTGTACTATACTCGACTTAGTATATAATTATGTAGGGTTTTTTGGGAGGGTGTGTGTTATGATTACGTTTAACACGATCCACCAATTATGTCTCCCCCCACTATGGTGGGGAGACATATTGTTTTTGGCCTGTCCGTCACAAAGTTTGTAAGCGCAACTCCTCTAAAACTACTGATGNTCTGTCCGTCACAAAGTTTGTAAGCGCAACTTCTCTAAAACTACTGATGCGATTTTTAAGAAATTTGATATGTAGCAAGGACATCATGTGTAGTTGTGTACTAGTATAGTACCAGGAAATTTTGATCCTCTAATTTTTGTGGGAGTAACTTACAAATTTGCCTTAAAAATCCTCATGAATAACCTTGTCAGCGCAACTCCTCTGAAACATACTGATCTGATTTTAAGAAAATTGATATGTAGCAAGGACATCATATGACTGTAGTTGTGCATATTACCAGGGAATTTTGATCCCTTAATTTTTGTGGGAGTTAAGGCAATTTGAACTTAGAAATTTGCCATCCTCAGCACAACTCCTTAGAAACTACTCAACTGACAGCACAGGGGGAGACAAATGTTTTTGCCTCCAAAATCAAACTTTAATTTATATTATTTTCAAATGTTTTGAATATCGAAAGGGCCTGAACTTTTAAAGAGTTATAGAATTGCATTAAAAAACAAACTACGATTGATTGTGAGTTTATTTTGGCGGTTGTTGGGGGGTCATTTCCGGATTACTACGCGCAGATAGGCAATCCCTATAGCCGGGCCATAGCTTACCCGGCTAAATATCGTCGTCTCGCGTTGCACGAACAAGACAATGATTACATGTAGTCATAATAATATGCAAGTATCCTCAGGTAGTATAGATTAAAGTTGTTCAAATCATGGCGGACCACAATTTGCCAATTGGCTTTATGAAATCTAAGCACAATCTTGTGATTAGTCAATGCAATTAGTGATTAGCAATGTTGTGTAGTAAGAAACCTTGAATGCAGTGCAAATGAAGTTGATTTTGATGGGGGGGGGGGGGGGATCACGGACTTTAGGGGTAAGATGGGACCTTAAAGGTTTTCTCAAGAAAACAGGGTTGTATAAACATACAAACATTCTAATGTAGGGCAGATTTCAGATAATTCAAGTTATGCCACTGGAGGGTAGGGTGGGACCACAATTTTACTCGGCAATATCCATCAACGATTAGTGTTATATTAATATGCAAGCATCTTTAACTTCTGAAGATTGAAGTTTCTTAAAATCATGGTCTGAAAGGGTTAGGATGGGACCTCAGCAGGGTATCAAAGTTGGAATATTTATATAATGGGCCATCATTAGTCATACTGATGTGCAAGGATTCCAGTGTAGTACAGATTCGTATTTTATTATGGTTTTGCTTGATGAAATGGAATTCTCGCCAAGCAATTGCACGTTATACAGTTATTATAAAGGAAATGACATTAATCTGATGAAGCAGCACACAGTATCTATTTTCAAAATTTCTAGAATGATGGCAGGAATTAAAAACAACCCCCTGCTTTCAATTTAATAGACCACTGTGCATNTAATCTGATGAAGCAGCACACAGTATCTATTGGAATGATGGCAGGAATTAAAAACAACCCCCTACTTTCAAATTAATAGACCACTGTGCACCTATATAACATCTAAAATATCAAATAATCTGCCTCCTCAAAAGCCACTAGTTTACCAATCCATTCTCCCTTTACAAAACACGATTGTCTTCTACATATCAGAATTGTCTCATTTCCTTGTACAGGAAAAAACAACATTTTAAATTTGTAAATGCATGTTTTATTTTATTTCAAATAATAAAATACATAATGTATTTTACTGTATCTTTTCAAATTGAATTCTGTTACACGTATGCAAAACATGACAAGTGCAATTATAAATTACAGAACAAGTTCTCATTTCAAAGCTTTCTTCATTTAGACAACACAAAAAGTCTGCTCACTGAAGACAGACTGACAGACTGATACAAAAATTCACAAAGTACAAAAAAATGGGTGTAATATTCCATATTCCTCCATTATATTGACAGCTGCCTGTTGATGAAGAAACAGAACAAATAGTCTTGTACAAAGTGTTCCTCCTTGTCTCATACCAATCAAATCAGTGAACTGAATTCAGAATAACATGGAACCAAAGGACAAACAGAAACAATAGGAGAAACACTTGGACAAGCAGACATGTTTTGTGTTCGGACATTGTTGGTACAGGCCACAAGTACTGGGTCGTAAGCGTCATTCAATGCTCCATAAAAAGCTATCATTAACAAAAAGCACTGACAGATCACAATGTCGCAGACTACTCATTGCATGTTTGCAAAGTCTTTTTTTTCTCTCATCATTCTAGGGAAACATTCAGATCTGGAGAGATGATTACAACTTACAAAACGATTTATGTGTAATCAAAGAACTCATAATGAATACATGTGGAATATACATTTTTATTTTCACAGAGTTTGAAATAATACATAATTCTTAAAATCTGATACTTTACAATTTTAAAATCATTTTATAATACTTTACCGAGAAAAAAGTAGCATATGAAATTTTATTTCATTATGAAAGATTACTTAGTAACATGATTATCATAAAACAATTTGCCATTTATGCACATAACAACTCTTAAACTCTTAGACTTGATAATTTTCATATGCCAAACTATAAACATCTTGATTTTTTTCACAGCTCATCTTACACTACAGTAGAGCATCTGGCACTACTTTCTGTATGGTTTTGAAACATGATACATAGAAATGAACTCCATAAACAAAAAACTTATAAGAGAATAAACAAGCATTGTAAACACACAAAAAATTGCACATTTATCCGTATAAAATCACAACAGTTGATTTTGTAGCATTGGATGACAAACCTGTGTACAAAATAAAACAAACATGAGCATACAATGAAAAATAACCTGCAGATTAAAAAAAATTATGAGAAATCCTCAGGCAGGGCCACAAACAACATTTATTTCAATGCTGTTTAAATAGTCAAAAGTACATTTAAACAATTTTGACAGTAATCTTTCACTTTCAAAACAAAGAATAACAGTACAAACACAATATCAGACAAGCAAATTCCTAAAAAACGTAATATTATTCAACTTCGAAAGAATAGTAGGAACAAACAATTGCAGATCTTTGTCCATTAAAACAATGGTTGCTTTATAGAACAATATTTCTTTTTTTTTTTTTTACTTGGGAAGGGGAACATCCAATTGCCATCCAAACCAGTTGATATGTGCAGTATTAATCCTGTCTTGTTGGATCAACAAATATGTCATGGGTGTTTTAACTGTACAACCTTCTGGATACACATCTTAATCCAAACCGTTAACAAAAACTCAAACTAAACCAACTCTTACTTTAATCTTAAAAAAATATGATTGTATCATACAAAAAAAAAAATATACAACAAAATTGATATATATATATATGTATATACGATCAACAATCAGATTTGCAGTAATACTTGTAACAATAGTTATTCAAAGTCATATAAAAGAACAGAAACATACTTAGACATAGCGTATCCCCCTCTTCACAGTTTTAAAAATCCTAAACATACACATCAAGGCGAGCATAAAGACATCATATATTCATAAGCACATCTTCCACACTACAAATTGATGGATCCGCCACTGTACTTACATAACAAAGAGTTGTCTTTCCTATACTATGTTTACATACTACCATATTCACCCCAATAAGCATCCCTAGTTGCAAAAAGAATGAGGAAATAGAATTATTATTAGCTCAGTATATTTATAGTGTGTATACAATTTTAATGATATTCATGTAGATACAAAGTGCAAAATTTTCCTAAATAGCTTGTGTTAAAAACACCATCGGAAACTATAAATAAACGTATATCTGTTTATACTGATTCATGAAATTAAGTGTACAAACTAAAGCAGTATGACACCCCTCACTTTTTCCCATTACAACTTGGATAGTTAAGATGATACCTATTCTTTTAGCTGAAAATAAGCAAGTGTGGGGTGCTTATTGGGACAGGGGAAAACAGCTGTTCAGAATTTAAACAAGGCCTGTTGGGTCACCTTGAGTATCAACCACACAACGAAAAATGCTGATGGTGCAAAATTGCATCTTTCAAACCCCCTAGAACTGAATGTTGTCCGATTTTTGCAAGGAATTATTTCTAACTACTTCCAGAATGTTTTATCCTGGCCTAGCTGCAGCTCTCTGAAAAAACATGGAGACAGATCAGATCTGTCCCAATGTATTTTCAGAGAGCTGTAGTTCTGCAGCTAATCCTGGCCAAATGATCTTTGGTTCAGATTCATAAGCAACCTCTGTGCCAAGTACAAGTTTCTAATATTTCTCCATTACAAAACTAGACTTGTTTTTTTTTTTTTTAAACCAATGACCTTGACAAAATGACCTTGTTGAAGTGTAATAACACACCGACTCCAGGCTATATAAGTGAGACGAGTTCACATGTGATCTCAGTTACTCTTCACCACTCCCTATATATGCAAACTCGTTGAACAACACCTTGCATGCCTATGAGCATTTGACTGTCTCCTATTGTGATATTCTGACCTTGTCACTTTAGTTCTGGCCATGCCTGATTTTTGCAACCTTTGTGCCAAATGTAAGCATAAAAAAAATCACACAAATTTACAATCCACTGGGTCAAGTGGTCAAAACCTGGGACTATATGATTCATACATGAAAAATTGCTGGAAATATCCTTTACTCCTGAACATTAACAAAGTGGGTACACGAATATTTGGATGATATCATCGTCTGTCCACCCATCTTCCATCCCAATTCATGTCTGATCATGAAATTTTTTGGTTTCCACAAATTGATAAAGACCTCCAAGGTCATCATATCCATGCACTCAGTATATGTGCAAGATGTTTTGGAGCAGACTGACGACTTTCAAAGATTTAATGCATTTTCACTATATCATCCATAAAGGCCTGAAACCTTTGACCATGAATTTCACATTTTGGTAGGGCTGAAGATCCAAGCCCACTACAGCTTAGCATCAACTAAAAGATTTCTAAGCATCAAATTTGGGCTACAGCCTGAAATTTTTGCCCAACAATATTTAAGGAATGAAGCTAGTTTTAACCTATGGCATATGATATAATCTAACTTTATGCTTTTAATCTGCAAAGAAATTAGCTTAAACAAGCAATGGCCTCCCAATTTAATCACAATCACTTTATTTACACAGTTTAAGTGGTAAACACTGTGTATACCATTTTTCGAGGTCTCGGTGCCCAAAACATACTACACATTCATTTTGTTAGTATTATGGTCATGTAGTTTCTGAGATGTAGAAAATATTAAGAAACTTTCAACGGACAAACACGGATCACAATAAATGGGTTACGATTTTGAATTTCTGATGTGTTCTTCCTTTCAACATGCATGTAAAATTCATCATTCTGTACTGAAAATGATCAAACCAAATCATGTGTACAAACTTTAAAGAAATAAAACAAAAACCACTGAGTTTCACTAACAATTCATACAAAATGTCACTAACAAAATTGTTTAATACTAAAACAATAACAACCTAAAGAAAAATAGGATCAACTTTTACATCATCATTTAACCAATGTTAAAAACCTAAGAGTGCAAGATAGGTTTTCAATTAGATTCAATAGAAAACGCAGACATCAAATGTACAACAGATTGTAAAATTCATAGTTTAAAAATGTAAAACGATTATTTTCTTTAATGTCTCCACTTATTTTTCTGAAGATATACAGTAGTTTCAGAGATATAAAAGACACTAATTTTAAGAAAACTAATTTGTAAAAATGGAATTTAATACTGTTGATCTGGATGCAATTTCTACCCCTCCAAATATCAACTACAAGCCATTCTTTCCCTTTTCATATATCTATAAAATGATTCTTAAAATAATGAATTACAAAAGAGTGGTAAAACAATGACTAGAAATAAAAGTGGCAGTTAAATATACAATTGTACATGAATTTTATCTTTTTGCACATTAAAATAACATGAGAATTCTTTTCAAAACAATAAAGATTAAATAGGCATCAAAATGTAAGTAGATATAAGGCATAGGGGAAACAAGCTCTGTGGTAGCTTTTGTCTACGGACAGTAGAATCAGCCAACTGATGCCACACCCTTGCTTTGATATTCCACATAGGGCTGTACATGTAGAATGAGCTGACAAAGGGATGGGCATCAATTTATCTGGAGGAGGAGTAAAGCTAACCTGCATCTCCTTGAAGCCTAACAGAGTAAAAGTTAAGGCAGAAGCTGATCTGGTAGAATGTAGCCTCTATCATCATCTGTTTTATCAATCATGGAAGCGAGGCTGTGTGTTTCTGTTGGTTTTCCTGAGGAATCTAGACACTATCATAAGGAGCTTGCAGTGGGTATCAGTACAGAGGAAAAGTATGTTAATCCTCATTACACTCCTTCCACAGTCGTCCAGTCTTCCTCTTTAGACCTCAGCTTCAGTCTCCAATCAAGCTGAAGACAATGATGTTGATACAGTTGCTTTTCCACTATACTGCCTTGTGCCGCCCTCCACAACATCCACACCTAACCCCACACTTATGACAGGCCGTTAACGGCCAGTAGCACCATAAACACGGAACAAAAAATGACAAAATTGTTAAAGCAGTCCACTTTTTACAATTATTAGCATCACTGGGATCACAGTAGCAAGGGTGCCCATAGTCCCCATCCGGGTCACTCATACAGTGATATATAAGTCCTTTTGCACACCAAACACAGGTGACACACTCTATACACTTTTCTACCCCGTCTGGGGCCTCTTCACAGCTACCACGACCATTCTCCTCCTGTGTAAAGTTGTCATGGCAATGTTTACAGCGAAATTTAGAAGATCCTAATAGAGGATGATTAGTTCGTTTCTTGTCTTTTTTCTTGGGGAGAGGTGGATGTTCTTGTATGGAAGGCTGATGTTTGATGTTGCTGGTCGTTTCCCTTTTAGAGGGAGGTTTGTGAACAGATTCCAGAGTGGGATAACTGTATTCGTGTGGTTTTTGTGTTTTTGCTATTATTACGTAGGAATACTCCTTCATTTCATGTTCTGAATGACTATCTAGAAGTCCCTGATCCGATTTCGAACTGAAGGAGTTGGGGTCATCGCCGTGGACCCACACCTCCTGGTGGTCTGATTTACTAGAACTGTCACTCTGAGGAGTGACCGGCTTTTTGTTGGCTTTATGAGGCGAAGAAGACACATAATGAATTCGGTGAACATGGTGATGGTTGTGAACATGATACGGGTCCAGGGCGGAGACATTCGAGGTTGGAGATTGGGGGGTGGGGCTGCTGGTTGTGGTGGATTGTCCGTTACTGGCTGACTGGGATGAAGAACGGAGAGATCGGAAGATCTAAAATCTGAAATCACAAGATTTCTCTGTTTTAATCTCATTCTGTGTAAAATCATTGCATATCACATTTCATTATTTTATGCTTGAGCAATGACAATAAATGAATTTTAAGTTGCCAAAGAAAAAGAAAATTTACCTACATGAATACAATGTGCAATGCCTACAGAGGTTATTACTTAAGTACATCTTCAGGCGTTAATGCAGACACGCGCAAGTTCTAGAAGACCAAATAACCAATGAAATGATAAAAATTCATTTACAAATTGTTAAAGGTTTTTTAAACTTAAATTTAATACCATCAATTTTTTTTTTTAGATTTTAAATAAGATGATTTCCTTTACTTTTACTGTTCAGAATCAGTACAATAGAATTTATTCTTGTAAGAAGGCTGTTAATTGAATAAATTTCAGTCACAAAACATTTTTTTAAATTTTTTAAATATTTTCCATATCATCTATTTTGTATGTAATTCAGACCAATGTTCACAGGTCCCTGGAATTTGATTCCTATGCATGTGAAGTAGGTAAGCTCTCAGAATTGACCTTCCACATACTTGTCCTGTGGGAAATGAAAATTTCCCAAATTCACTCGCTATGTTCAAAGTTTCAAAAGGTTTATGGACCTTCTGGACACCCGAGTATCATACACATAAACCTTGCATGTAAAAAGGAAGTGTTGCATATGGATGGTGAAATAAGTGCATCATTCAAATCCATATGATTGGAATGAGCTTCAGATTTTGATAAATTATTACATATCAACTGATTGTAAACAATGCCAAGTATGAGCTCTGATGCCTCTATTATATATATATATATAGAGAGAGAGAGAGAGAGAGAGAGAGAGAGAGAGAGAGAGAGAGAGAGAGAGAGAGAGAGAGATATTATACATTTTACATCTATTATGTATATAGATGAAAAGTGGGAGGGATGGACATATGAATGGGTTTTAGACACAGTGATTCCTTTAAAACATCTAAATCTTGTTTGCAGGGACAATTAATAGCTATTACATGTTATTTAATAATAATTTATTTGCAATATGTTCAGGAATATCGAAGAATCTTTAAATTTATTGGTTTTATTACTATATGACCCATATTACTTTATCTTGGGACCCTTTACCCATGGACCAAAACTTTCAGTCTTCAGAGGATGCCTGCATCCAATTACTACTATGCTCTATGCCAGTTGTTAAGGTTAGTTGATTCGTGCCCAGGACTTTAGAAGAATTTAAAAGAAATACATATAACAGATTTTCCCTATTTTCACTATATGAGACATAAAGACCCCTTTCCCCAAACAACAAATCCTTAACCCCTTTCCTCAACAATGCTCCAAATTAAATTTGATGAGAAATGAGACCATGTAGTTAAAGAAAATTTGATTGTGTTCAAAGTTTAACAGACGACGGCAAACCACCAATCGCAATAGGTTTTTATAAGGCTAGACGGCAAACCACCAATCGCAATAGGTTTTTATAAGGCTAGAACAGCAGCTCTCTGGTTTATCCCTATTTTTCTCTAGAGAGCTACAGTTCTGCAGCAGTGATAGCACTGGCTTGTCTATACTTACTGCAAACACTTCATCATCACCATCTGTAGTGCCATTTGATCCCCCTGCAAAACATGATAGGATATTTAACAATGATATAGTAATAACCCTATGCTGTTTCTTGATGGAAGCACTGTACTTTCTATTTAGCATAAAACCTGTATATTTATAAGAAAGTTAAAACTTCAAAATTGGATAAATGAAAACAATGGGAGGAAAAGATAATTTATGCATAATCAACATTGTCAATGGTACATGTATAGACAGGTACACCACTTCATTTGTTTTCATAACCCCTAAATACAAACTATCTAGACATGTGGTTTAAAACCATTCATCAAATTCATTCATTCGAACATCATCCTACTTCATTGACACTATTTCAGCCAAACACTCAGCATTTAGAATAGAGAGTCATGTGACTTTCAGATATGACCTTAAAAACTGAGGTCCCATGTCAAGCATGTTTAAGAACCCTCACGGCTACAAGCCCAAACATCTTCGCAAGCCAAGGGTTTTCGGTCCACTCCGCTCCCCGACCGAAAACCCTTGGCTTGCGAAGATGCAGCCCAAAGCACTATGCATATATGACTAAAGCAGTACTTCATGTACAACTCAGTATGAGAGAAATATTCTTGATGGGACGATAAAACAAGAGGCCCATGGGCCACATCGC
>CAJDSM010034288.1:0-10662 GCA_903981925.1 Ostrea lurida
GTCGAAAAATTAGAGAAATTACGGTAATTTACTCTGAGAATATGTATATATTCATCTGTTCTGATCCAGTAACCCATCTCTTAGCAAGACAGACTATGCTGGTAAATAGGGCAGCAATTTTCAGTACATATAATATGCATCATATGATTCAACAACCATGACATTTCAGTTGATGCTGACATCATGGAAAACATCAACTATTTGTAAAGGAATTTCACTTTGATAGTGATACATGTATGGCTGCATTATGAGTTTCACCATTTCATACAGGCTTATTTATCAAGATGGTGAATCAACAGCATACAGATGTTGAAATTTTGGAATGAAACTGCTGGAATTTTTACAGTCTATCTTGTATGGAATGCGACAAGGCAATTTCATTATACTAGTACACCTCACTGCGAACTTCAACAGTTGGGAAAGACGGTGGTGGTGGTGGTGAGGCGTGTTGAGTTGGAGTCAGTATTGTCTGTTCATCGTTCTAAACGTCCATCTTCTAAATAAAAGAGGGATTGGTTTTCAGGCTTTTTAAAAGTGATTCCATTTTCACCTGGTATGAGAATGATTTTTAACCTCTTGTATTGTATAGTCTCTCTGTGTTATCTGTTGAGTCTGGAAAATATAAATGGGTACAGTATGTCATCTGATGCAGTATGTTGATGTGTAATACTTGCAGGAAATGGCAAAAGGACAAAAATATAAGTGCAATATTTTCGTGTACCTTGAACATCATTTTCTCCTATGGTGTCATTTACCTGGCTCAAGAATGTCTGTGTTTTCTGTCAAGTTTGGAAAATAATATTGATGTTGCCTGTCAGTTGATGTATTCTTGTAAAACTTTGGGGAAATTGAAAAATTGATAAATTTTAGTGTAGTGTTTTATGCACCTTGAGAAACATACCGTATATACTCGCCTATAAGTCGGTTGTGTTTTTTAAGATCATTTTGAAGGATTTTGCCATTGACCCGCCTATAAGTCGGTACAACTTTTTGCCAGAATCGGTTGACAATTTCAAATCAAAGTTACACTGATTTTTCCCCTGTTTCAAAAAATATTTTGAAGAAATGATGCCGATATTTAATTATTCTTTCTCCAAAAATCAATATCATGTCAATTATCTTATTATTTACCCGTGTTCAATAATATTTTTTTATTTTTTTATGTCCGGACTAATTTTTCTGGATGATGATCGTAATAATCGTCGTAGTTGTTTTCAAAATTGATACCATTGATTATTTCGCCGACTAGAAAAATACTGATCTCCCTAGGACTCGCCTATAAGTCGGACATGGACTTTTGGACCAAATTTTTACTCCCAAAAATCCGACTTATAGGCGAGTATATACGGTATGTTTCATTGGTGTCATTGGTTGGTTCCTCAGCATTGTCAAGCTTGGGAGCAAGGGTAAGCCAAGTATAAAAAAAAAATTCTGTGCTCATGCAGTTGTAGGAGTTAAATGTGGTTCAGAGCTAAAAACAGTTGTAGAAAAATATGAAGCAACTGAATATACAGAGCAGTAAATATTTGTCAACATAAAAACTTCATAAATGGGCATGAAATTATTTCTAGAGGAACCAGTTGCAGTAGTTCTGTGGTTAAAGCATTCACCTGGAGATCAGAAGGTTATGAGTTTGAGCCTTGCTCATGCCATTATTTTGTCAACTGTCTATATTATCACCCATTTCTGTAAATTCTGATGAATAACTTGGAAATTGGTGTACTCCATTACACCCATTTGCATTCTGGTATTTAAATTGTCCAATTTGCCACCATCTTTTTTCGAAAATAAAATGTACTTGGATCCCTATGAATTTGGACCGATGATTAAGTCACTTGTGTCGGGCATTTGAATTTTTTTTTCTGATAATCGGACATTACAGACACTTTTCAAGAACTCTGCATGCGGAAATGTCTATCATTTTAATTGACATAGATATCAAAAGCAATTTAAGCATTGCACATGTAGATATTAAATAATTCAATAACATGGACATTAGGGCTGCGTATCGGTGGTGTAATTGTTCGCATCGCATATATTGCATAGTTTTCAAAATGTACTGCGATAATGTATTGCAATATTTTCAAGTAGAAATCAAACACCTTTCTCTTATTTCATTGACTATGAGATTGATTTCCTGCAGAATATGAAAATAGAATAAGACTTGGTTGCTTAATAACTCCATTTCTCTATTGAAAGTTAGAAAAACTATGTCTTAAGTGTTTAGAACAATCGCAGAGAATGTTTAATCCATATTAAAACGTAAATATTAATAGGAGCAATCTCAAAGCTGAACGTAAATCCCTAGCCTGACATCATCGTCGATATACCGGTATTGAAAAAACGTATCGCGATACGATATTTTTTATTAATGAATCGCAATATATCGGATACGCGTATTATCGCACAGCCCTAATGGACATGGTTGTGCTGTAGCGCAATTGGTGTCCAAAACAAATATTTTTGTTGCGTATTTCTTAGCAATTACATATCACAGCCACTTATTATTTGGTATGATCATGCATCTAGGAATCCCATACCATGTTCACCAAAGTCAAACCTTTCGCTTGTCAACTTCCTGTTAATGTGAAATATTTCTCTGAAACTACAAAACAGCCACATGCTATTTGGTATATATCACCTCATCGAGGGGTCCCATATCGCACTAACCGAATTCAGACCTTTCGCGTGTTCTGACTTGGTCACTATTTTTAGTCTAAGTGTGAAATAAATATTTTCATTACACTTTTTTTTGAAACTGCATATCATGGCCACTTGATATTTGGTATATCACTTCATTGCGCTTATCAAATTCAGACCTTTCACATGTCAACTTCCTTTTAACTGACTTAATAATAGTCAATGTTTTTGAGTGTTGATGTGAATTTTTTTAGTCTAATTAGATATTATACAAAGATATTTTGTTGCACTTTCCTCTGCGACTCCATATCTCAGCCACTTGATATCAAACTTAACCAAGGATGAACAAATTATATTTACCTTAGAGATGCATGGGGGTATCCTCGGCAAGATCACAGAATCCTCGATGAGATCATAGAAGCCTTGTTTTTAAAGTGTCAGTTGGTCATTGCTCTTGTTTTATTTGTCATTTGTGGATATTTGACTCGTTTTATCTTTGATCCCCCCCCCCGCCCCCCCCCCCCCCCCCCCCCCCCCCCCCCCCCCCCCCCCCCCCCCCCCCCCCGCCCCCCGCCCCCCAATGAAAAATTCTCAGTTGGAACATTTTTTCATAGTATTATGAAAGGACAAAGAAGCATCTTGGCATTGTCTGGACAAATAATTCATCATTATAGTAGAAATTGATTGTAACATGATTGTTATTGCAAGCTTCATTATTCAACTTGAAAACATATTTTTGGACACATTATTTGTTTTTCCTACCAGAAAGAGAATTATTTAATGCACAAATATTTATTAAGGGAGTACTAATACTAAGTGTTGTATAATTTCATTGTGTACATTGACTTATTCACAGTTCTTCTCTGATTTTTCTTTCCATTGCTTCATGTTGGATGGATATATTGTGGTAAGTATTATCAGAGGAAATAATGTTTGAAATACTGAATGAAGTTGACTTATGGAAAGCCATTGGGGTCAAAATTCTTTCCCTGAAATTGGGTATTTGTAACTGCTCAATTTTCAGTTTCCATGTAAATCTTCATGTACAAATAACTTGACAAAGTGCAGTAGTGACTTATATGTACAGTGTCGGTCCAGTGGGTTAGAATGATTGTGTAAGTGTTAGGGCTGTGTATCGGGTGAAATTTTCGTATCGCAATATATTGCGATATTTTCAAATGTACTGTGATATGTTTTGGATAGAATGTCAACCATCTTTTCTCTTATTTCATTGACTTTAACATTGATTTCTTTGCAGAATTTTTATAAATGAAAAATAAGAAACAAAATTTTGTTGCAAGTAGAGAAACTATGCCTTTGGTATTAACAACAATCACAGAAATGTTTCAGCCATATTAAACATAATATTCAATGTGAGGAATCGCAAGCTGAATGTGAATTACTAGCCCGAGCGTCTTTGCCGATATACTGGTATTGAAAAAACGTATCGCAATACAATATTTTTTATTAACTTATCGCAATATATTGGAATACCGGTATTATCGCACAGCCCTAGTAAATGTTGTTATGCAATGAATATTTAGATAGAAATATGTATTAGAAATTTTTTAAGTTGTCGGTTTATGATTTGTTCTTTGATTGATATGTATGCAAAACTTAATTGTTTTTAAGTATAGCTAGGTAAATACATAAATCATTGAAATTGAATTCTACTGGTTTGTAATCAATGTTTATTTTAGGGATGTCATAATGAGTAAATTTCTTCGTCGATTATTTGATAGCTTTAGTCGAAGAATATTCGATTATTCGAAAGTTTTTAACCACTGTTACTGTGATGTTGCTTTGTACAATATATACACATATCTACTAAATAATCCAGTACAATTTTCTCATGTATTTTTCACATGTATTTACCAACAATTAGGTACACAAAAGCATATTAAAATTAGATTTAACTTCAATGAAATTTTAAAGGCATCGTATGGGATAAACATCATTAACACCTTGAGTATGTATAACAATATGAGCGGGATCACATAGGTGTAAATTACCGCCTATTAGTATTCGATTAACTGTGGAAGTCCTGTTGGGTAGACCCCAATGAAAACATCAATTAGTACAATTCATTCAGAAAGCATGCATGGTGCTCTATTTCAAAGTTTATAATGTAAAATTATGGCATTTTGAAGATCCTCACCCATGCATTGGAACACATACTTATATACATTTAGGAAGAACATAACTTTTTGCTCATACCCTTTATACAGAGTTTTTATTTTAAAAAAAATAAATTGTCTGCAAGTCGGTTAATAGATATGACAGAACACTGAAATAGGTAAATTATCAGTATGCTAAAATTTTTACTGACTATTTGACTAAAAAATTTTAGTCGAACGTCGATTATTCAAATGGTAGAATATTCATTGAAATCCCTAGTTTATTAACAACTTGAAAAGTCATGCATGTAACATGTTAATTATTATCATTGCAGTATCGTGCAATCACTGGGTTGGAATAATTTTGTAAATGTTGTTACACAATGCTGTATCCATTAAATATTTAGATAGAAAATATGTATTCGTAACTTTGAAGTTGTCAACGTGTAAATTCAATGGATAATGCATTGTGTAACAGCATTTACACAGTTATACCAACCCACTGACCTTTACACTGATAAGAAGTACTGCAATTGTCAAATTACTTTAACTATTCTACATTTACAGTGACTGAATGTTCTGTAAATACAAATACACAATTACAAGGATATGATTTGACCCCATTGGCTTTCCATAGGCTTTGTCAACTCAATTCATGTCGTATTATAAAAACGACAAAATATTAATGGCTAAGACTACTTTTAAACACAAGTACTCATGCAGCCTCTTGTAATATCTGCTAATGTGAAGTAGATTTGTGAAAACCAGTAGCTCTATAAGGTGAAAAGGTCACACACTGAAGCTGCCATTGTTACTCTAACACATTGTGTGTTGGCCTTCTTTTTTTTTTTTTGTGATAAAAATTAATTATTCTGCAAACAGATAATGAGGCAGTTCCCAGTGCCAAGAGTTTACTATACAACAAATCACTGCTCTGGCTAATAACCTGCTTAATATGATGTTACTGCTATTTACATCTACAAGATGATCTGCTGATTGATAACATTTAAATCCTAGGATCATTCATGGTTTTGTGTGAATGAACTGTGGTTGTGTTGTGAGGTGGGTGTGGTTTGGCAACCTGTCACATGATCTTGATCATGCAAGTGTGTACACAGATTGTGTCTGCTCTGTGATTTGATATGATGAGGTGCATTGTCACCACTGTTCTGTATTGTTTGTCATTCATTGGTTACAAGATATTTGTGCTGTTCTTAGTCATTCTTATCAAAAACCTCTCCGTGATGTGCATTTTGGTCATTTGCAGAATCGTGTAATTGACACAAATGCCAGCTGGTGTTCATAACTTCAACTTTTCATTAAAGGTGTAGTTTTGTAATTAAAAATTATTAAAAGTAAAGGCATGTAGTATTATCCTTTAAACAATTTTTAGCACGCAATATATAATTTAGTGTCATAATGAAATATCTTTCTTCCAAACAATGTCAGAATAATTAATCAACAACAGAGATCCTTCGTAGTGGTCTTAATTTACTAAATTATATCATTTTCATTATCATTAATTAATTTTATCTCACGTGATCACCTAGCACCAATTCTCATTAGTTAAAAACACCTTTTAAGAATTGAGGTGATTTTTCGATCACGTACCTGAACAAGTAAAGTCTAATAAACATTATTTTGTTGTTGTAATATAAAATTAAATGATAAGAAATAAATCTTATATTTTTTCGGGTGATATGCAGGTTATCACCGAGATTTTAGACGGTAAAACTTTTCATCAATGTGCTTCGCGCATTGATGAGTTTTACCATCTAAAATTCGGTGATACTTGCATCACCCAAAAAAATATAAGATTCATTTCTTATATCAAGTTGGCAACTACCAAAACAGTAGGACTACACAGAACATCCTGGACAAATGAAGTCACACTCAAAAATTGATAATTTCCATTGCTTAGGCGACAAATTTAAACAATTTAGGTAGGCAAAATAAACAACATGATATTTGACTGGTAAAATGGTATTTCTGAAATGGGAATGCATATACATGTATAAGAAAATTTCATAAGGTTGTTGAGTAATCATTAACATTTTAGGTCACCCAAGTCACTACTGTGGTCTATTTTTGCCCATCACTAGCATATGAAATATTTTAGTACCTTTGAAACTTTTGTTATTGAAGTTTGTCCACAATCTGGCATCTGTCAACTTTAATTTACCTTTGACTTCTGATCAAAAACTATTTTGAGCAACCTGACAACAGGGATTCAAGTTCGTTCAAATGATGGGAAGACAAGAAAGAAAAATTACTAGAGTGGTCTAATATCTCGAACCACGAAACCAGAAAAACTCAAAATTTGCATAGTTAACAGTGGCATTGCTAGGACCTTTAGGAAGTATAGGCACCAACTAAGGCAAGGGATCGAAGGGGGGGGGGAGCTGCCCAAGGCACCCAGTGGGTCCAGGGCAGCACCGGGGGGGGGGGGGGGCAAAAAAAAAAAAAAAACCTGACTGCGACAGAAAACAGATTTCAAGTTTTGAGATCACTTGGGACACAGATTCTAGGAAAATGTAATATACACAAAATTGGGGTCTCCCATTAAGGGCATACGCAATGTACATTTCAACAATTTTTTTTTTCTATCTTCAATATTGATAGATTGTCAACAACAAATAATAGAGTTACAGAATGCACAGATCATTCAATCCCTTCAGAATTATTTGATGATGATGAAAATATGGTTATACACAACTGACAGTGTTTTTATAGTATGTAAATGCAAGGGTGCATTGCATTTTCTTTCTTCAAAGAGAGGTAACTCAGAAATCAGGTATAAATAATTGTGCAAATTAAATTCTTCCTCATATGTTATCTTTTCAAAAAACCCAGGTAATGTAGTCTGATTATTTTCTCAAAGAATATCTATGGGTACTATGGTTTTATATTAAGAATACTTTTAATATATATATATACAGATAACGAACATTACGTGTGACCTTAAATAAAATTTCGTTAGTAGAAAAAACAAAGCAAAAAAGAGTACTTGCATGTACCAGAGGTCTTTACTGGTAATACGATTTTTGATATATTTGATGTTTGCTATGGATTTCATCCCAAGTTCTTACTTTTGGTTTATATCTCAACATTGAAAGAGAAAAAAGATACAGATAAGACTAATAAACAGATGAAACAAGGTGTGGGGTGATGGAGCTATTTTCCCAGGAGTGTCATGGCAGTTGTTTGTGAGTCAGAGTGTCCATGTCAGAGAGATCGTTCACATATAGGCCTTATAAAGGGAAAGTGTTGACATTGCGCCATGGTTTGGTTTATATCCTGATGGCATCAATTACTTGTGGTATTTTAACATTTTTATATTTTTAATTTGTCCTTATTTACTAATTCTGTTTTCTGGGTAGTCCTGAATCTTATTGATAGAATCATTCAGTCTGTGCCATTAAAGTTTTTGTTTTTGCAATACAGGTGGTACTAATAACATTGTTAATATAAGCTCTACTATTAATTAAAATTGAAGTGACATGTAGCTTTAGGAATTATGTTTGTTTCATATTGTGTTGAGAATGTTTCACTTCTGTTGACTTGTGACACAGGACCTCTGATTTTAAGGTCATGTCTGAAAGACCTCTGATTCTCACTTCTCAATGTCAAGTGCTTTGCGGCGGAGCAATCACCACTTATCACATTGGTACAAGCAGGGCTCAAACTTGTGGCTCCCGGTTACAAAGGAAATGCTTTACCACAGTGCCGAGCTAGCATGACTGGTCTGTGAAATAAGTAAAAGGTGTTCTCAACCTGTTACAAACTCCTCAAAATGGAAAGATTCCGATGAAAGCAAGAAAACATATGGCAGGGTATAACATGAGAAGGAAAAATGGTCAAGAAGTTTTCAGGGTAAATGGCTAAATGGTCAGAAATGGTTGCAATATGACAAGAAAAAACAGTTGATGTTTCTTGTTCCATGTGTGAACAGTTCACAAATTAAAACAGTAAATGTCTTGCATTGTTTCATTTTTTTATCCCCTCGCGACTAGTTGCGGAGGGGATATAGCATCGCTTCCGTGCGGATGTGTGTCCATGTGTGTGTGTGTCCGGAACCTTGTGAACAAGATAGAAGCGAGGGCATTCATCAGACAATCATCAAACCTTCCACACATGTTGCCCATGGAGAGAGGATGAACCCTATTGATTCTCAAGGTCAAGGGTCAAAGGTCAAGGTCACTATTGACAAAAAAATTTGTGAACAAGATGGAGGAAACAGCATTCATCAAAACTTTCCACAAATGTTGCCCATGGAGAGAAGATGAACCATATTGATTTTCAAGGTCAAGTGTCAAAGGTCAAGGTCACAATTGACTATTGCCAAAAGTCTTTGTGAACAAGATACAGGAAACAGAATTCATCAGAGAATCATCAAACCTTCCACAAATGTTGCCCATGGAGAGAGGATGAATCCTATTGATTTTCAATGTCAGGGGTCAAAGGTCAAGGTGACTATTGACTATTGACCAAAATTCTTATAAACAAGATAGAGCACAGCATTCATCGGAGAATCACCAAATCTTCCACAAATGTTGACCATGCCCAGGAGAGAGGATGAACCCTATTGATTTTCTAAGTCAAAGGTCAAGGTCACTATTGACTATTGTTTAAAAATTTTGTAAATTTTGTGTTGTGAGGGGATGCTACGCTTAAGTTGCCTTATTTCTTTTTAATTTACTTTGATTTCCCTGCAGAATGATAGAAAATATTGTCTATCAGTTTGCCTAGACTTGCTGTCACTGAAAAGTTAGTTTCAAGCCTTGTACTATATGTTACTGGTAACATGTACATGTGCACATGCAAAGTAGTAGTCAAATATTGTTAGGTCACCTGAGTCATTTTCGTGACCTGTTGCTATTGTTCTGCATCTGTCTATGTCTCCGTATGATGTGCAAAACAATTTAAAAAAAATTAAATTCTTGACTACCTTTCCAATTCTTTTTTAAATTTGTATGAAGCATTTTTAGGACAAGTGGAACATAAATTGCAAATTGCAGGACTCCTGCAATCCCCTGAGGGCCTTAAGTGCAGGGTAAAAACTTCTCCACAGCTGCACATTTGTAAGAACACAGAGCAGGAGCAGGAAGGCCCCTTCCTGGATTGTGTATTTCATGATCCGTATAGAGGTTCTGACTTCAGGGTGGAGGCCAAACTTGGTATATAATGTTTATCTGTAAAACATAAAAATAGCATCTTCTTTAGTTATGCTATTGATACTGAATGGAAACTAAATGAATATTGAGAAGTAGCAGGTAGTCCTTTACCAAAATCTTAAATTTTATGATCCCAGAGGTAGAGATTTTGGTTGCGGGTTGAGGCCAAAACTATTATACATAGTGATTATTGTCTATCATTTGATAGACCTTAATTTTGTTGATACAATATGGAAACTAAATGCACACATAGGAAAAGTGGAAAAGGATGTACCAAAATTGTGAATTTCGCAACCCCAGAATTTTGATACTATGGTGGGTCCAAATTAGACTAATTTACTATTATTTATATCATTTAATATATCTTGAATACCCTAGTGGAAGTGTGTTCATGTCATGGTAATTGGTACACAGCTTGGGTATTTAGTGCAGTCTTCAAATATAAAATTGATGAATTCATAACCAATGAAATTATTATACATACTCCCACCCAAAATATCAGATTCTGTTTTAATGTATAACAAGTTTGATAGACTGAATGCCTGGTTGGTTTTTTTAGCTCACCTGAACCGAAGGTTCAAGTAAGCTATTCTGATCGCCTGTTGTCCGTCGTCTGTCTGTCTGTCCGTAAACTTTTCACATTTTCGACTTCTTCTCCAGAACCAGTGGACGAAATTCAAGCAAACTTTGTACAAATCATCTTGGGTAAAGGGGATTCAAGTTTGATCAAA
>CAJDSM010034289.1:1342-14986 GCA_903981925.1 Ostrea lurida
GACCAGCCTATTATTGAATTAATGATATCATTATTTCAATTGAATTGATCGATGTAATTGAATTATTGCGAGCATATTTAAATTTGAATAATGGTGCATGTAGTTTGCGCGCATTAATTCAAATTGATGATACTCTTTAATTCTTTGCTGAATTGAAGAGCGGTATATGAATTATTAACTATCTTAAATGAATTTAAACATTCATTCTCCGTTAAAGTGCGCGAACATTCTGGCTTATACACCTGTCTCCAGGTGGTTTTTTTAAAATTCTGCTCTTCAAAGATGTATGAATTGGTTTTACAGACTCAATCAATTACATGTCAATTAACTTTGACAACAAATTTGGACGTTACGCGCGATTGTTCCGTGCCTGTGAGGTAACAGACGTCAAAACGTTTTAACATGACCTTTTTTCTCGTAAATATTTGTGGTTTGCGTTTGTTGTCGTTTAATTAGAACTGTTATCTACTGAATAAATAAAATAATTTTTGAACTTGAAAATATTGTAAAAACCACTTTTTAACATCTTAGAATATGCTACGAGCACAAAAGTGTGTCATTTTTAATTACAATATACTTATTATTTTATGTAAATTACTATTTTAACAAAAAGTTAGGGACTGCGGAGTTTGGCCGGGTTGCATGATTGCAAAACCGGCTTATAAAAATGGTGAATGCGGGCGCGGCGGGGAAATCAACTATCTGTTACACCATTACTAGGTAATTACTTATCGTAGCCTCATGACCTTTTGATATCCATCATCAGCGGGTCGGTCCCATTATTCAGACCTGCACGGACAACCTATTTCCTGTTACCGACTTAAGAATATTTTTCCAGTGTTTATTCTTAATAGTGCAAATTTCGTAACACTTTACTCAGCAATTAAATGAATCGCCAACATTTTGACCTTTGATATCCATCTTCAGCGGGTTTGGTCCCACTTCGTGGGATCCGATTTTCAGACCTGACGACACTTACTTCCTGTTTACCGGACTTAGAATTATTTTTCCAGTGTTATTCTAATAGTGCAAATTTTCATAACACTTTACTCAGCAATTAATGATCGCAACTTCTTGACCTTTGATATCCGTCGTCAGCGGGTGATCCCATATCGTGGGATCCGATTTCAGACCTGTACGAACACCTTACTTCCTCGTTTACCGACTTAGAATATTTCGTGTATTCTTTAATAGTGCAAATTTTCGCTAACACACTTACTCAGCAATCTAATGATCTCTGGCAGCCTCTTGACCTTTTGATATCCATCTTCAGTCGGAAATGGTCCCATTATTGTGGATCCGATTTCCAGAACTTTACGACACCTACTTACCTGTTTACCGACTCTTAGAATATTTTCATTGTTATTCTTAATAGTTGCAAATTTTGTAACACTTTACTCAGCCAATTAATGATCTGCAGCCTCATGACCTTTGATATCTGTCGTCGCGGGTGGTACCCATACTCGTGGGAACTGATGTCAAACCTTTGCCCGACACCTACTTCCCTTTACCGACTTACGAACAAATTCACAGCAACCCGGCCATCTTCTGTCTTTGACCTTCTTTTTTTTTTTTTTTGGTCTCTTTTCTCAGATATAAATTAGTTTTCAGTTTGTGCACCAGCGATTATTCGCATTTTTTTCTTTTAGATTTAACATTACGCTTTATGGGGGTTAAAACAGCGCGTACAGAATATTTTTTTGTATCTTTGCTTGTCCATAATTTTTTTTTCCAGTATAGTTGGGCAGTAGAATATTTTTTTTTTTTTTGTAAAAAAACCAAACCCCCTTTCAAGAGTTTAATGATCTTCCCATATATCAAATAAATGTTACGCCGATTGCAAGTGTATTTTTTAAACCAGAAAGATGATTCATGGACATAATATGATCATTGTAAGTGTTTTGAAAAATTAGTATTGTTATAGATAAAATATTAATGAATATATATCTTTATCATCGAATATGTCACAGGAACAAACGAGGATCAGGACACTCCCAGACTCGTCCGTAGGACAACGCTGGTCATTTTTCCTAGGAGAAACACGGATCTCAGTTTGTTACTGGCATATATTCAGCTTACAAATGAAGATCCTCGTTTTTATCTCGCTAGGACAAATAATTTTGCCATTAAGCGATTTTTGAAGGCACTAAGGCCCATACTGATGCAAAATTTCCTAATACCAGAATTGGTTTAAAAGTTTGTCATCCGCATTATGTTTTCAATAAACCGTATAAGTAAGATTTTAGTAGATGCAATAGCTCGTTTCCCCTCTAAAAAGTGGTATTTGATTTTAAGCGCTTACGTTATACCATTTATTTTTGAAAAGCTCTACGATGTTTGGACATGAATATGTTAGCGATATCTTAATTTTAGCAATCTCAAAACCCCGCTAATAATGCCAAAATTTTAAAAATTCCGTCTAAATTCTACTTATAGCTATAGGGTATCTAACAGTTATGCGAATTTAATTATGTGTCTTAAATTAAAAGTTTTAGTTCGCAGTATTTGAGAAGTCGGCAGCACATTGAATTGTTCGCAAAGCCTCTATAAACTTGCTAAATTTCATATAAACTGCCTAAATCAAACCTGATTCTTTGGATATCCTCGGGGGGGGGGGGGGGGGGGGCTTTCGCTTGGCTCGTTCGAAAGTAATTTCTAATAATGGTCGCAAATCGTATATTACGTTAACACGTTTTGTACAAACATTCAAAAACAATTTCGGGGATTTATTATTGAACAGGACAGTCCGTCCGCCTAAATTCATGAATGGTCTCTATATTATAATTTATAGATTCTAGATTACTCCATTTAACCAAATTTTGTAAATACTCGTCCGCAGAGTTTACAAAAAAAATATTTAGTAATGATTGTAGGGAATTCCCAGTAAACTTTATGGCCCGTTCATAATAGCGGATCCAGATTTGTCTAAATAGACTTTCATTCTTTAAGCAGAATACTTTGCTCTTTATGCCGATTTGGGTCCAATTTGCAATTTTTATTTATGTCTCCGGCGAAGGATCATTAATTACTGGACGTGTGGTGAATCTTAAGTAGTAAATGCGTTATAATTTACAAAAACAAACGTCTTTCATTATTTTAGGTGATTTTAATGGATTTTTTTTTTTTTTTTTTGCTTGTCTCAATGTAGAAACAGATAGTTACGGAATTTTAAACATCTAAATGCCACAACTAGATTTTCTTCAAAAGTTAAATATGCAGTTAGATAAAAGCCGAATATGTTTAGAAAACATTTTTGCATAGTATCCATTGTTGATCTTTTTTAAACCAAAAATGTCATTGCAATGTTTGTTTCAATTTGGAAATTGGTATACTTTAAAATTTCAACAGATAACGTTACGTACAATGTTTTATTGATCCCGTCATAAAATACTTGCTGTTTAACTTTAAACAACAATGCAATTTTGAATTGGATTGCTTGGCTGCAACAATTATACCTAAATCAATTATGCATATCATCAAAACACTTGTCAGTACAGAGGAAAACATGTTTAATTCAGACAGATACGTTATGAACAGAAACGTTTACCAAGTTTGAATTGTGATTTTATGCTTCATATTATGAATGATTGATGTTATACATCAGCGTTCACAATTTTTAACAGACGGCGACGCAATTAACAATATTTCAAAATTTAATTAATTACTAGATTGTGTCTTTAATATAACATTAGTGATATTTCACTGTTTTTTCCAGAATATGAAAGTATAAATTTTATTTTTTTATGACAAGTAACTATTCATCATAAGAATATTAAAATGCAAAGATTACTGCATTAGAATTCAATCGTTGGTGTTGCAAGAAACGTATCTGTTTTAACGGATATGGGGTACCTTAATTACATCGTTTATAATAATAAAAACCACTGTCCGTAAAAGGTAGCAACTTCAGATCTGAACAATATTAAATGGCGAAATTCATTTTAGAAATGAATTATTGAGCTTATCTCGATTTTAATTTTTTTTTTTTTTTTGGTTTTTATTTTTTTCCAATATGGTCTCACTTAACGGGGAATGAATGTAGAAGCGCGCGCCGTTAACAATTAATGCGCGACAATAATTCAAAATATTGCCTAAATTTAATAATATCAGTAAATTCATATATTGTGCCGCAATGATTGAATTATTGCTCTCTTGAATTTAAATAATGAATATCATTAACTAAATTCATGAGAGCAATAATTCTTTTTAAAGAATTTAGCGATATCTTCTATTTCAAACAAGGCGATATATCTTTAATTGAATTAAAGACAATCATTAAATCATTGATACCAAGCATTAAATTTGATTTTGCGGAGCAATATATTTCACAACATTATTGCAGCATTAATTTTGAATTAATGAAAGCAATAATTATTTATGCGTGAATTAATTCCAATTTATTGCTCTCATCAATTGAATTAATGCGCATAACTAATTCAATAATTGCTCTCTTTTAACTTGAATTGTGCGCCGCATTAATTCAATTAACATGGCATAATTCACTTCATGCACGCATCAATTTCCATTGATAGATCAACAAATAGAATTAATGACATCTTTAGATACTAGTATATTAAAGATGTCCTCAATCTATTTGAGTTAATGTTAATTTTGGCGCTCCACTCCCCTTTCAAAAATTTCGTGCGATCTGCCTCTGGCTAGATTTCTACGTGCCGGTTGTTATCTAAATACTAAACTCTTTTCTTAATTTTTATTTCCCGAATCTAAGTTGAAGATAGTTTTGAATATTGTCCATTGTATATATTTTTTTGTGTGAATTACCATGAAGTCCCCACTTTCCGCTTATGTGCTCATTTACCAAACTGCGTCCCCATTTCTTTACACTCAAGTCCCCAATTCTGGCACATTCCGGGTTCCCCATTTTTCTAAATACAGCAATATATCTTTCATTATTTGAAAAAGTTCACTCAAAACTGTTTTTTACCAGAGTATATGCGGAACGATATTCGAATTAAAAAACGTTCCATTTGTTGTGATATCTCGAGTCCCCAATTTGCGGTGTTTTTGACTAGGTCCCCAATTGGGGTCGATACACGTATGTGTGTGTGTGTGTGTGTGTGTGTGGCCTGTGTGTGTGTGTTGTGTGGTGTGTGTGTGTGGCTGTGTGTGTGTGTGTGTGTGTTGTGTGTTGTGTGTGTGTGTGTGTGTGTGTGTGTGTGTGTGTGGTGTGCCTCGTGCGTGCGTGCCTGTCTGTTGACATGTATGTGTCCGGAAAACCTGTGAATGTTTATTATTTGTTGTTTTTCGTCCCGTCGAGGATATTTCACCCATATTGAGACGTCACCAAAACTGATGAAGGGCTGCAAAATTTGGACCTATGCTTAGCATTTCATGGCTCTTTAGCAGTGAGGGTTTCTTTTGCGTGCCAAACATCTGCTGGCGACACGGAGACTCCGTTTCTCAAGGTCCTATCCGGAACCCGTGATTCTCACTTCTCAATGCCAAGCTCTTGGTGAAGGAGCAACCACTACCTATTTTCCACGTTGAGGTCTTGGCGCCAGCCGGGTTTCGAGCACGGGGACTCGAACGCTCGGCCATCCCGATCACAAGGCGATGGGCTTTACCAATTGGAGCCACCGCAACGGCCCGGAAATCTTGTGAACAAGGTAGAAACACGTACTACAGTAGAGAATCATAAATCTTCATAAAATTTACCCATTGGAAAGTTTTGATGAACGCTATTGCTTTTCAACGCTATTTCTGATTTTCATTTTAAGCGTCACAAAGTCAAGGTCCAATATTGACTTTTGCCAAAAATCGTTGTGAACGAAATAGAAGAAACATCATTATCTAAGAGATTATTAAACCTGCTTGAGAAAATGTTTGCACTAGAGAGCGGAAGGAAACCATAGTGATTTGCTTACCAGGTAAAGGTCACTATGACTATCGCCATCACCGCTTGTTGAAACAAGATAGACGAAACAGCATTCGTCAGAGGAATCATCAAACCTTCTAACAATGTTCGGCCCATGGAGAGGCGAATGAACCTTGATAATTTTCAATGGTCACGCATCACAATTGACTCATTTCATAAAAATCCTAAGTGAACAACGAAAAACAAAATTCGTTATAACGAGATATGCACATTGTTATAAACAAGATGATTATCTCGATCTAATGAAATAAGATTATACTCAATGAAACGAAATACTTGCCCGTCATATAATACGCTAATCATCTCGGGAGACACTAACTTCACCTATAACCGAGTTTTTTTTTATTGATTATCTTTTTTTTTTCAAAACATGACGCTAAATCATGACAAAGATCATATAGTATTATGTTTACTCTTTATTACGAAAACCAAAGTTTCAATTAAGGGATAATGACGAAGACAAATTAACTCGTAATTACGACCTATTAAGTCTCGTAATATTCTGGTGAGAAACAGTCGTAAGATAACAAGATAGCAAGACAAGGTAGCAAGTCGTAAGTACGACTTATTAAATCGTTAATACGAGATATAAAACTTTTGATAACGACGATAAGATCTTCATATTAATGCATTGATAAGTCGTGATATACTAAGATAACGCCATAATTATGTTTCTAATTATGTTCATAATGATGAGATAATAAGTCTTCAATAACTAGATTGAAAGTCGTATCAATACTTTATGTTTCTGTAAACACATACACATAGGAATAATCAAATCTCCGAAGATATAAAACATGTTCAACAAATGCTCACATTAGGCCCTCTTGCACCAATGATTTTACAAACTTAGTACGGGACTTCAGTGTAGTAATAAGTAACCATGCATTTCTTTCATAAAAGTTACAGAAAAAAAGATTATTCTAAGATTTAACGCTGTTCATTTTATTATCAAACAGGGTCAACAGGGGTGATGTTTACTCCCTCCTAGGCACCTGGATCCCACCTCTTGGTGTGTCCAGGGTCCGTTGATTGCCCAACTCTTGTTGTTTGTTTTCTATTTAGGACTTACGTTGATTTGACATCACTGTTCGTTATCTTGCCTTTACATTATTCATATTGATCCCACCCTTAGGGTTTTGATCCCCTGACCATGGGACAATCGTAGAAGGAGTGGGTTCAAAGTGATATCTTATGATAATACGATTTACTAACGCCAGAATGAACAGTAATTCTGTATTGGACAAACCAAGCTTCTAGACCCGTCTATTAACAGTTCCTTTGATCTGTTGGGGAATCCGGGTTAGAATAAGTCCTCAGCATCCCTTTTGCGGGTTTGTAAGATGCGACTGAATGGGCAGTCATTCGGATGGAACCGGGAAAAACCGAGGTCTATGTCACAAAGCAGGATGTGGTACGGAAAAGATTTCTCCCTTCTCCAAAGCGTCCTCAGTGCCGAATATAGGCACTAAATTTTGTAGCTGTCCACGATAATGGGTGAACGTCTCCTATGAGTGAAATATTCTCGGCTTTGACGTAAACCCAAAAATGAATAATCATAAAATTCAATTAATATCCTTCATCCCTTCATAATGAAAAACAGATAATGTCATATGTTTCTATATTATATTTAGCGAAAAACAACTTCGGTTATTATGACTTAAATTCTCATTATTACGATCTTGATATCTAGTAATTACAGACATATGTTCTCGTTATTATGACCTAATTAAGTCGTAGATTTAGACTATCTCATCTCGTTATTACGATTTAGCATTTCGCCGCTGTTAGTATATCGTTTATACGATTTTAATTCGAAGTCGTAATTACGATCTATTATTTTCGTTATTACAACTTATTTAGCAGTTCTTACGACTTAATGTTGTCGTAATTAACGACTTATTTCTTTTCAATAGAAACGTTTACGGAAGCACCCCTTGTTCTACTATTGTCGGATATAAAGAAAACGATGTTGCGCAAATCTGAACGATTTAACGACTTTTTTAAAACTCGACAAGTAATTCATTTTGATGCACTACGCGGAACATATTCTAGCCTTGGTTCGTACTTAAAATCAACATGACGACTTTCTATCTAATCGCCAAAGAATAAACCAATAGAATGAATGTCGCCCTAGTTTTTACACGACTTTTTAAAAGATGATCTTTTGTTGTAAGTCGATTGGAAAAAAAATGTCGACAAAATGAAATTCTTGCAAACAATGAACAATATTTCTGAAAGATATATTGCTCTCAATCAAGTCAACCAAACGAGTGATCTGTTAATCTTTATACATGTGTATATTGGGATGCAATGTCAAATATCATATCACGTTTGAATATCAATATAATTGTCTACTTCACGTTAATTGTTTGCTTTTTGTTGAAAATTTAACGTTTTGTATTACCCTATGTCGCATAATGCATGCGGTAGTAATAAATTACGTTAGAAAATATTTCGTTATTTGAAAGTTACTATGAAGTCTATTACCCATGTTTAGTTTGTAAGCTGTATACTGGATTTGCTACATTTAAAATTGCCTTAATTCAAAGCTTTAGTAATAGGGACTGTCAAAACTTCTGTATTTCATGATAAATGCTCTCTATATATAAATAGAGGGCTTTCGATGCCCTGGTACATGTAATTGGATTTTGAATTTTTATTTTCACGAGTGAGACAGGTTTCCCCATTTTTTCCACGAGATCAAAGCCACGAGAGAAAAATATTTTGAAAATCCTGTCTATAATGAAATAAGATTGATATCCAAACTAAAAAGGCATCACATTTTCTATTCTTATAAGTGAAATATAAATTTGATATCCAACTAAAAAGCATCGACTTTTCTACTTTATTTACATTCATTTGATTTTAAAACATTAGGTGATCTCAAAGATATTAAAGCTATTGCAAAACATCAAAATGACAATCAGTAAATCGGTTGTCATTTTTCACTAGCTTATTTTCCAATAGTAAAAATATAATTTTATCAATGGATCAAAAATAAAATACAGCATTTTTACTGTTGAAAAATGTAATAAAATTGTAACATATATAAATACGTTCTTTTCCATTCAAATGAACCGGTATATTGGGGCATGCGTTCATTATTTTTAAAATGGTGTTTAATAAATATCTGGAAAGAGATGACTTTCTATAGGTATAGGCGGAAATCTAATAGTCCTGATCTTTTGCAAATTTAACAATTGTGAGGGTGAGATAATTGTTTATATGTATAAAAATATGCAAATATTATATATGTTGGGATTTGGTATGCACCTCAAACGCCCGTAATAAAAGTTTCATATCAACCATGCGATTGTATAAAAAACTACCGTACAAAGCGATTTTTATCAAGTCGCTACTTGGTTTAATGAAAAGATGTCGTTCAAAAATGCTCCTTTTAGCATTGGAAAAATAACATTCTAGTTGAGATTCTTTTTCGTCGACTTACAACAAATATCATATTTTTAAAGTCGTTGCAAAAACCAGGGCGACATTTCATTTTATTGACTTTATTTTGGCGATAGCTAAAGTCGTCATGCTTGATTGAAAGTACACCAAGGCGAGAAACAATATGTCGTGTAGTGCATCAAAATGAAGACATATCGAATTTAATAAGTCGTTTAAATTGTTCAATTTGAGCGACTTTCGACTTCTTTTATTCGACATACAGAACAAGAGGTGCTCCGTAAACTTTCCGTATTTCTATATCTAAGTCGTTATATTCGAGATAAAAGACCTTTTTTATGAGAAGTAAAACTCGTTGTACCTAACGTAGATTACTCAATGAAACGTTTATAAACGGTTATTCTTTTTTTGTCATGTTTATTTTTCAATAGAACCCTACAGCTAAAATCATTACCCTGTAATACTTTATATTTTCCTGCCTCACACATGCACATGATCACTTAGCACCAATTGTGCTCATTTCAGGAGGGGGGGGAGTCCTGCGTTTTTGCAAAATGAGTTTGAGTTACCCGCAATTTCTTAGGAATTATGCAAGTCAGCTACACTTTAGTTGTTACACGTGATAAAATTGTTGGCACTTTACCTTTAAAGAGTTGATCATTGTTACAACAATATCTTTTATTTTGATAACTCGAATAAAAAGAGAACCACAGTAATATTGCTTTCTTCTTCAATCCGTGTAATAACAATCACCTAAACACAATTAAATCTGACAAAAAAATATGTCAAGGGCAACCACAAAGGTTAAAACGCTCGCAAACAATGACTACAATGTGACTAAGTCCTCTCATCTGTAGATTTATTGGTACGTCAGGTTTTAAATTCCAGCAAAAACAAATCTCTGATTCCAATTTTTGCTTTCTTATTTGCGCATATATCATAGTGTTGGTTGGCTGACGACATCTAATTGAATCCATTATGAATAAGATGAGTACATTATAAATCAATAAGCTTACCTTTTCACATGTATGCCCATCCTCTCTTTGCCTCACACTTAGACACAGCACCAGTATGGTTGACCAGGGCAGAATCTTCCCCGTCACGGTTGTTTGTTTCGTTTCTGTTTGGAAAAGACCGTAGATCATTATTATCTGTCTAACCGCTAGTGTACGTGTTATTCATTCTGTTTCGGAGGGCCGCGAAACAACGGAGATGTTACAAAAATTATCCCGTGGACTACTAACTTCAACATTGTTCTGTATTGATATTAGAGACGTGATTTAAACTGGAAAAAAAGATAAGGTGTCAAAAGTATGAGATATTATTATAAACTTTCACTGTTCCAATTACGCATAAAACATCATTATGATGCCATAATGTCAAGAAAATGACTAACCTAGCAACATTTTTTGTCCGACCGCCTCAAAGCTGAATCATAAATGTTAAGGCACCAAGGGATGAGATATATAAGATCAATAAGTAAAGTATCGATATGCAAATTTTGAATGCTCTTGGATACAGAAATAGTTCCAATGAGATTACTAATAATCAAATCTTATTGATCTTAACAGCGCCATTTCACAATTTATATAAGGTAATAGAGAAGAGCATATAAGTTAAAAAAAGGAATATCAAAATAATGTTTTTGAAGAAACAATGCATACCTTATAATATGGTGTATATTATTATTCTTTTGTACCAAATCCCCCATAATAAATTTCACATTCTGTTTAGTCATTTTTGTTTTTGCAAATTGTTTACGACCCGATCCAGTGATAGGTTGTCACTGCTAAACAAATGTTTGAATTGCTATGATACATGTCTTACTGTCTGACTGTTATAAGAATGTTGTCACTGTTATGAAGAATTGTCTTGTTCACTGCCTGTAAGAATGTGTCACTGCTGGTTAAGAATGTTGTCATTGCTATGATAATGTTAGTTCACCCTAGCTGTCAAGAATGTTGTCACTGTTGTGTAAGAATCATTGCCCATTCGCTGTAGCGAATGTTGTCATCTGATATCAGAATTTTGTCACTGTTATAAAAATGCTGTTCAATGCTATGATAATTTTGTTTAGTTCTACGAACATGCTGTCACCTGCTATAAGAATATGTCACTTGCTTATGAAAATGTCACTGCTATAAAAATGTTGCCACCTGCTATGGAAAATGTTTATTCAATGCCTATAAGAAACTTTGTCATTGCTATATGAATGTTGGTATTGTTATAAGAACGCTGTCCACTGGTATGAAGAATGTTGTCACTGTTATAGAATGTTGTCACTGCTATAAGGTTTTTGCATTATGCTACAAGAATGTTGTCACTGCTATAAGAGTTTTGTCACTGCTTATAATAGTTTGTTGTCGACTTGCTATAATATGTTCCACAGCTATAAAAATATTATCAATGCTGAGTTAAGAACTTTTTTCATTCTATATGAATGTTGGTATTGTCTATAAGTTGTTGCACTGCTATAAGAATGTCTGTCACTGCTACCAATAATGTGTTCACTGCTATAGCAATGTTTGTCACTGCTATAAGAGTGTTGTCTTTTGCTATAAGAATGTTGCCACTTGCCCTATAAAATGTTATCAATGCTAATAAGAACGTTGTCATTGCTATATGAATGTTTGTATTGTTTTAAGGAATGCTGTCACTGGATATGAGAATGTTGTCACTGCTTATGAGAATTTTGTCACTGCCTACAAGAATGTTAGTCACTGCTTAGAATAAATGCTGTCCCACAAGTATTGAAATGTTGTCATTGCTTTTAAATGTTTTATGTTATAACAACTGTGTCACTGCTTATTATTAATTCGATCTAAGAGTTAAGAGTTAAGTAAAAGGTGTGTACCATTACTTACCCGTCACGTTAAGACTATACTGGTTTACTCGAGGCAATTCTCCAATTTTTGTTCCAAACCAGAGAGGTGCGATAATACAATTTGTACATCAGATGATGCTTAGCAATAACCAGAACTGGGTTACTCGGATTCCTTTCGCTTTCAGCATATCTAGGGTCATCCATGTTTATGTCTTTAACTGAATCGGAAACTCTTCTGCCCAAGTTTGCCTTTTCTGGAGAGAAGAAGCTGTAACTTTTGAGCTGATATGTCCTTACCATTAACGTAAACTCGTTCTTCAGTGATGATTGTTGCACTGGGATATACCTAATATGAAAACGGTTTTACATCAATAATTATTCAACGAGACCTGTTATGTGGAAAGCTTTTCAACTTGAACACAATGGCGGGATTGAACTCAGTCGTATGCCCTAAGTTAGTGATCACCTAACACAATTGTTAAAAACATAATTGTTAGCCACCTTCCTTAAAGTTTACATTGACGGAAATCAAAAGCATACCACATGTCAATCCATTAGAGACAGTGGTCCAGGCTTTGATTGACAGATATGGCCGAGTGTGTGGAATAGGTTTTTGAGTTTGGAATGCTTTGATAGCAATTATCTACACGCGTATCAACCCTTTTCATCTACTGCAAAGATAACATTGTTTTCTCCGTAAATTGAACTGAAGAATTACCTGATTCCAGGTTTATAGTCAAAGTTGTTATATGTTTAAGAAAAAATATTTTCAAAAAAATTATGCAGCGATTCAAACTTTATTTCCGTATCACAATTAAGACATACAGAGTCCTTGTAGAAATGAAATTCACGTACTAACTACCTGAGCTCCACGTTTACCACGTTTACCACAATCAATTGAAGTCCGAATTGTTTCTTTCAGCCATGCATCCTTGCAGAGAACAGGTGGTAAATACGTACTCACATTGTCTTGTTCAATGTTCAAAATCAAGAAAACCATGTGCATTTAAGTAAGATTGAAAAAAAGATTATGAAATGTGTCGTTGGACAAGAGCTGCTTTGTTTAACCGCTGTATGCACCGGTTGCCCTCAGGCTACGTCCTTGGGTAAAATATCCGTTCTCGAGTAAAACAAAAAACAACAAACAACAGCTATTGATGTTGAAACCTATATAGATGAAATGACTTTCAAAATGAAAAAAATAAAAACATTTGAATTCAAGCGTGCAAATATTCAGTTCTCATTTTTAAATAATCCAAGACACATAGAAACCAACAATGTCGGACATATATCTAACGCATCTCTTCTACTGCATAGTTTAAGGTATACTTGAAGATGATATTACCACCCCCACCATCACACACATAGATATTATTTGTTGTCACAAGTGTCAATAAAACGTACAAATATTGCACTGGCGAAAATATTCAACTGTCCTAGTCTCTTTATAAGTTTTTTTAAATGAAATTTGACGAAAAATACCGATTCATTACCCCATTAACAAAACATTGGTTTG
>CAJDSM010034291.1:0-16985 GCA_903981925.1 Ostrea lurida
ACCGAGAGATACGTACATACTAAATATGATACATCCCAGATTATCAGTCCTATACTTGTCCTCACGCTAAACGAACACATTCGAGATGTTCGTGCGTGCGCTTAAGAAATTCTTTCTTTGAATTTTCTGTTTCACGATGTGGTCAAGTTATCGCACATACGTAGAATTGTTTTTATAAAAGCAGTCATTTCCGTGTTTTCTCTCTCTCTCTCTCTCTCTCTCTGTCTCTCTTCTCCCTCTCTCGTCCTCTCTCTCTCCTCTCTCTCTCCTCTTCTCTTTCTCTCATCTCTCTCTCGTCTGTCTTCTCTCCTCTCTCTCCCTCTTTCTTTCTTACTTTGTCTTTTGGTCAATTTTGCACCTACCATAGAGGAATATCCTAATTGTGGGTAGCCTTTTGGCCATTTTATTTGCTGGTATCGTGTAAATTAATTTAAACTTGGTAACTGAAAAATAATTATTGTGAGTAATGGCGCCTTGTGACATTATTTTCACTAGTAGTAATAAATATATTATAACTACCAGTGAAATCAATTTCACTACTAGTATTAAATATTTAATGTGGTAGCTTTGCCATGCTTATTTCACTGTATGAAATTATTTTCTCGGTAGTATGAAATTAATGTCATCGGTATTTGTAAAAATAACATAATTGTGATAGGCATTGCCCAACTCATAACTCGAACCGATCTCGAAACATATATATAAGGCCACCACTGAATCTACATGTATACTTTATATATTTTGTGATATTTTACTTAAAATGACTGTTTAATTTGGCAAGACGACAACTTTACTGCTATATGATAAGGCGTGTGAATGATCTAGCGCTGACTGACTGACGGACGGACAGAGTGCAAACCTATAGTTCCCTTGACTTCGTTGGTAGGGGACTTATAAAAAGCAACGAAAGAAAAGATTGTATAATGTTGGAAATGGTAATATGGATGAGAATTTCAGGCCCCATTGACATTGAAAGTTACCATATATTATAGAAATTCCCCATTGATATTGTGTTTCGTGTTGGTGTGTACAATTTAAGCGTTCCGTCAGTTAGTATCAAGCACTGTTTAAGAAGTATGGTATGTCAAACGTTGCAATATTTAATCTTTTCTATTTGTATTATCAAAATTTTCATTTGCATTGTTGATTTTCATTTGCATTGTATAATGTTTCATTTGTATTCTATGTTTTCTATTTGAATTACATACTTTTCCATCTGTATTATGTAACTTTTCTATTGCATAATTTCCAATTTTTATTGTAAGATATTTCACTTGTATTGTATCCGAGGGATTGTTTATTTTGATTTGTTATGAAGGATTTCATTTGTCGATATCCCTTTGGGAATGTTTAACTCATATTGAGACATCTCTAGATGTAGGTGAAATACCGCATTTAGACCTATGCTTAGCAGTAGCAGTGGGGGTTCTTTAACGTGCAAAAACTTGTGGCGACCGGGGACCTAGAGCTGCCGTTAAGGTCATTACATGTATCACTTCTAAATACTGAAGAAACAATCATGGTTTGATGAGGTCATGGCAGGAAAAGGGCTTGAATTCACAAACTCGCAAATACTATCCAAACAATATACGGTATCATTGAGCTACCGCGACTGGTTCAGTGCAGGAATAAAGTTGAAAACGTAATGACGAATCCAGCACCAGGCATAATTCCTCTTAATTACATATGGTCTGTAGAAATTGCTATAGAAACGACCAAAAAGCATGTAGGTTTTGTTTTGTCAAAACTAAATAGTTTCAGGGGACTTCAGCCCTTGGGTGTCACCAAGGTGTTGCCCTAGATTCCCGGAGGGGGGGGGGAGGGAGTCTCATGACGACCCCAGCCGTTTTCTAAACTTCTTTTCAGAAAAATATAGATCCGCCACTAATTAATCATTGTGGACAGAAATATTTTTTTTTCAAAAAGGGGGTGGTGGTGTTCTGCCATCAATTTGATCAAAGGGGGTGTCATCCTCAAAATGCTTTATTTTTATGATCCGCCATTGCAATTAGCAAATACGGCACATGTACTTTTTAGCGAAACGTTTTAAACCAATGAAATCCTTTGTAACAAATCCCTTGGATACAATGTAAATGAATATTTATACAATACAAATGAACGTTATACAATACCAATAAAAAATACAATTTAAATTGAAAATCATAGATACAAATAGAAATTATGCAAATGATGCAAATGAAAAACATACAATTCAGATGAACAAGTATGCAATGCAAATGGGAATTATGTAATACAAATAGAAAATTATACAATATAAATGAAATATTGCAACGTTTAACATGCCATAAAGAATTGTCTCTTTGAAAATTGAGCGGAAAGACGTGCATCATCTTATATACACATGTATCCCTAACTGTTGAGCTGCGAGTACTTTCATTTGTGAAATGGCGTTGAGGTATATCAGAAACAAAAAGTGAATTACAAGTTCGAATGCGTTTTATTGGTAACAATACAGAAAATACGATTCAAGATCACAGTGACGTCAAGCAATTAACTTATCAATACATGTAGAGGAGAGACGAGTAATTAAAAATACGTTAGCTTATACATGTATTTGAAAGCCAGAAAATGTTGTGATCAGCACACGTAGAGAATAATAACCAGTGCCCTCACTATGTTTCACCCATACTCTGTCATCATGCTGGAGATCCAACACCGCCATGTTGGTACCTGTCTGGTATGGTGCGCGATTACTGCCAACCAATCTAACCTTAGATACTCCATTCAAAACTATGTCTAATCCAAGATCATGTGAATCATACTCTATACCACTGACATAGAATACGTAGAGACCCTGATTGGGAGCTGTGAATACCCCGGTGCTTGGGTTATACCCGCCTCCAATGTTGGTAATAACAGCGGGAAACACTAACGTTCCGCCTGAAAATGTGTCGCTGGATGACGTCATTCCTGCAGTGAAGGCCACTTTTATGGAATAATCTACAATTGATAAAGAAGGCAATTGATGCTACAGAATTACACGATGTACATTGTCAAACTGAATATTAATGTTGCTGATTTATTTCACACACTTGTGATATATTCACATATATATATGGATATCTTAGTAGTTCACAGGACTCACGAATCTATTGCAAAAGACCCACAGCGGATTTGAGCTGATCTGCAAAAATTCGATATTATTTTTGAAACTCGTTTCTTCACAACGTTTTCTACTGTAGCCGACCATGGTTAATTTAGATAAAGCTGATACTTTAGAATTATCGAATACAATACGAATACGATAGACTTAGGTTTCAATAATTTTCGTTTCAAAGGGTTTATAATCCTAATATTCATTTTGTTTATTTCAATTTAAATCTTTAAAAGTTTTCGTTTTAGAATTGATGTACAAGTATGTTTGTATAGCAAAGGATTACTACTAATTCATACGTCTTTATCTACTAGTATATCTAAAATTCATATGAATTAATGTATCCACATGTCCAATGATTTCCATTTGATAGTTTTAGATTTGTTTTGTATTTTTGTTTTAATTCAAACAACTTTATGATAGAATTTTACCTTGAATAAAAAAAACTTAAAAACGATAATCAATTCAGTTTTACACTAGCTATATAATGTTAATCTAAAACGGTGCTAACTTTGATGCACCAGATGCACATTTCGACAAATTATGTCTTTTCAATGATGCTCATACCGAAACGTTGGAAATCCAAAACATGTAATTAAAAATTTGAAGAGCTAAAAAATGGAGTGCCAAAGATTAGAGCCAAATACGTCGATTGATCAAAGCTATGCCTGACGGAGGTAATCCTATATTTTGATATAAATTTCTAATTTTACCACTGTAACATACTGTAGATTCCTTATTTTACTCGAGTGCTTTATATCGCGAGTTGACTCTAACACGTCAAATCGTGAGAACGTAAATTCGCAATTGTTGTTTACTGAATAGTGTTCACATGTATTTTAGTACCATGAAAATAAAAGCAAAAACATTTATTTCGCGATCGATGCTCCTCGTGAAATTACGCGATGATAAATTACTCGTGTTTTATTAGGAATTTACAGTATTCATTGATTCAGCATTATTGAAAAGATAGAATTTCTGCATCATGCCATGTTGGATATAATAAAAATTCGTCTATGTAGTAGCAATTTTCAGACAAGTGTAGTTCTATTCAATTTTCATAAAAAATGGTAAAAATCAACAAAACACTGCTTTCCACACGGCATACGAATGCGGAGGGTACATTACTGTTACTTCATTATCGGAGGGGGTGTTCTAGAACAGTAAGTACAATATATAAAAGTTTGCTAGACAGAGACAACAAATATGAGTTGAAGAACTAGAGGACTGTTGTCACTTTAGCAGCTGTCTTTTGCAGTGTCCTATATGTTCCGATTGGAGCTGTATCAGTTGCGTGTGTTTTTCTTTAAACATAAAAGAGGGTGGGGGATTTGCGTTGTCTAAAATTCTTAAGCAAAACAAAAAAAAAAAAAAAAAAAAAAAAAAAAAAAAAAAAAAAGAGAGAGAGAGAGAAAAAAGAGAGGTCTGACGTCCAATCCCTAAAATCTGTTTCAATATTTTCAATCAAAATAGTGCGTGGGGTTTGGGGATCTTGTTCGCGACATGGTTTACTCCATAAGTTCAAGCTTACACTCATAGTACTCTCAGAAATAGAGGGGAAATATACATGTAGTGTATGCAGCTTTAATAACATATGATTAGAACGGAATATGTTCGTCGTTTCTTCCCCCTTTCTGCGTGCTTGGTTTAAGCCAGATCTGCATTTTCTTTCATGATAAGAAATGTATAGATCAGGGAGTTTAAGCCATATTTCCACTATTCAGATACATACATCATATATAATTATTTTACTGCTTTTCCAAAAATCAGATAAAAACAGCTGACCTCAAACAGACATGATGTGATAAAAGGAATAATTCAGTTTGCAAAATGATACTTGCTATGAGTTAATGATTATATTTGATAAATACTTTCACGTACTAAAATACTGAATGAATTGGGTAAGTCAAAAAACTTTAGCAAGGTTTATAACTGTTCAGTACGCGTCTAGTTCAGCAATCATTTTAAGCCTGTGAACTTTAAAGGGGGTAAAGACACGTTTTGAGCTAAACAATTTCAAATTTATGTTTTCAGTTTGTTAACATATGTTAAAATGATTGTAATCCTTTCGTTTAAAGCAGATATTTTAAAATTACAACTTCATTCTGAACACAATTAAACAGTTTTCTATTAAGCAATCTCCATGTCAACAAAAATATGAAAGGATTGCGAGTGCTGTATCATTCTTGTAACTCAACATTTTTACTGTCCATTAGAAATACATGTACCTTATTAGTTAAGCATTGTAAACATTGAAAATGAAAAAAAATGAAAATGTTTAGTTCAAAACGTGTCAATGTCCCTTTAAACGATTCTGTTGAAATCCTGTAATATCATCCTACTCCTCAGTAGCCTGCTCATTGACATTTCAATGGCAAACTACTTCATGCTTAGATATATTAATGTTATCGGCAAAGTTACAACTCAACTCTATCTTCTATGACAAACCAGACAATTTCAGATTTTGAATCGAGGCAGGCTTCATACTAACAAGTTGTTGTACAGGTTTTAACAGTCACGTTTAAAGGAGGTAATTCGCAAATTCTATGGTCATTATGACGATCTAGTTTGTTCTTACAACCCGCCATGGGGGCAATACTGCCTGACGTGTTTTATAGCAACTGTTAAGACGTTCTATATGTATACGGAATTTAACAACAGTTTACTCTGTTTGCCTGATCAAGACGCTCGACAGGGGATGCTTATACTTCTAGGCACCTGATCCCGGTATATCCAGGGGTCTGTGTTCGCCCAACTCTTATTTTGTATTGTGTTTGGACGTACGAGAATTATCACTGTTCGTTATCATCGCCTTTTCAAGCAGAATATGCTCTTACATATCAAGTGAACATCATGTGGTTGTGATAATTGAATATTGATGTAATAATATGTTGTCATGATTCCAGTTCTACGTAATATTATCTAATTAAGAATTACAGCTATATTGTGTCGGGATTATATATGGCACCTGATCCTACCCTCGCTTTTATCGGAGGTCCGTATTGCCCTACACTCGATTTTGTATATATGTTTTTGGACTATGATTACGTTTAACACATTGCTTATTTTACATTGTTTTAATTTATTTGATCGTTAGACAAGTGTCCAGACGTCGATTTTAGTGTGCAAATAGAACCCATGTATAATACAGAAGTTCCTTTGAATTGATCCATTTGCTTTTCAGCACTTCGATTATATTTTTTCTACTCGGATGGACTATTTCAAGCTATATAGTACCCTTTTTTGAACTCGTATGCTTTATACTTGCATGTAGCAAAATCTATGGCGTTAGAAGGACAAGAATAGTGAATTGTGTTGTCTCCATAGGAAAAAAGGCGTGGCGATAATTTCAATGAAAAAACAATCTTTAAAAATCTTTCACGTGAAATAAAGCAGACAAAACTTTCTCAGCGACGTTAAGGAAGCCTGCATTAATATAAGTGCGATAAAATCAACGTTCTGTACAAATGCACATGTTTGGTTGGTAAATTAAAATTAAACGCAATCCCGTTAACTTTAATTTCGACTAAGGGCTCACGGCGGGTGTGACCGGTCAGCAGAGGATGCTTACTCCTCATGGCACCTGATCCTACCTTCGCCTTTGTCGGAGGTCTGTGTTGCCTACACTTGATTTTGTAATATGTTTTTTAGATTATGATTACGTTTTGACACAATGTAACTTCGCCTTTTGTATACATCCTATTGTAGTAATGGTTCAACATGCGAGTCAAGGCAATCGCAATGGTACACATAAATTGAATCATCACGTGCTGTTGAGTCATGTGACCAGCTAATTATAGGCATGAGTTTATGATACACTAAAAGTGCATAGAACAAGGGCAAGACCTTCCTCATAATCAATTACATTTGAAATGAAACTTTGTGAAAAGAAATCCTACTTTACACATTTTTCTGTAGGTAGACCCAAAAATGTCTGTATTCTTGAGGATATAGTTAAAAAAAGAAATATGGAAACTTTAACTGAATTGCACTCTTTTTACCACCGATTAATTCAGAATTTATTCTAGTACAAAGCCCATCCTACCACTTTTAAAGCAACCAAGGGTTTGATAAGAATGTATGCCAAATATTTCTTCAAAATGTTGACCGCAAGCCCTTGTGCTATGCATTTAAAAATGGTACATAATATATTTTCATTTCCCCCACAAGACAACTGTACAATACTCTATGTCATGACGTCATTTTTCATCGTGGCATCATTTGGCCTGGAGTGCATTTATGTACTTTTCTATACAGCTTTGTCAATTTCCTTGGGTTTCCTTAACGTCGCTGAGTTCGGTTTCTTATTAGAGTTTTACATACAGTTCAATCATTTTCTACTCACTGCGACATTGTCAACTGTAAATGCAATATCACGACTTTTGACCTTTTCATGACACTCAGGATCGTTTATCGTGCCAAAGTTTAACCTGAAATGGGACTTCCGTTTCAAGGTCATATTCGAAAGACCCTTAACATTCACACCCATTGCCGGGGGCATTGCGAAGGAACAATCATTACCTATGCTATGCCAGGACTGCAATCAGGAATTTCCATTGGAGTGCACAATACTAAGGCTAGGGGTCAAGGGCTGGCCCTGGTACGGGGTCCAGGGGTGTAGCTGAGAGGCTTTAATATTTTCAGTGGGATTAGGAGCTTCTTTAGGCACTCAACGGTCCTAAAACTGGCCTCAATAGGGGGTCCAAAACATAAGGGATTTCATATTTTCATTCAAAATGGGGGGGGGGGGGGCCCCTAGTGCACGCCATCCCTGGTTTTGGCCTTGTTTGTGTCTTACGTTTGACCTTAACCGTGATGTTACGATTAGGATGAGCTTTTCTGGTTGTCCAACATTTAAACTGTGGCACCAGATGCAGACAAAATTGAAATAATAGTATAGTCACAATAATCAAGAGTATTGGTTATCAAAATTGTGATAGTTATGTTCCTGGTTTAACTATTCTTAAGTTACGAAGTTTAGTAAAACAGTTTTAAACAAATATTTATCGTAAGTTAAGGTTACGAAGAAATCTTAAACTTACGAAGTTTAGTAAAACTCAGTCCTGGATGATACAATAGAGGATTAAAATCAAATAGGCAAATCGAGCACAATATAGAAGACCTGATAGATTTTTCCAATCAGACGTGGCTTTTCGACGATGAGATATACCCTTCTCTCTCTCTCTCTCTCTCTCTCTCTCTCTCTCTCTCTCTCTCTCTCTCTCCTCTCTCTCTCTCTCTTCTCTCTCTCTCTCTCTCTCCGTCTCCTCATCGCTCTCTCTCTGTGATGTGTGTGGACTTTATGTGCGTGTTTGCTCAGTTTAAATTTCATGTAAGAATCGTGCCATGCTATTTGCTTTCAATAGCAGGATTATGCAACATACTAACCTTTCTGGAGATTTAAAACTGTTGAATTCAGAAGCATCATGGAACTGTTCATCTCGTCTGATTTTCTTTCCATGTCAATAGAAGATACAGCAGAAGACCGAAGTTGAGCTTTCAGATAATTCATGACGCGTTCTATTTCGTTCAGGCGCCTAGTACTGTTCTTATCCTCCTCCTTATCTTTGTTCATTGACTGTCTTATATCCGATGTTATGTTGTATAAATTTGACACATCACCAATTGTTTCATTCACGCTACGTTCCATTTTGTTCAGACGTCTTGTACTGTTTTGATCTTGCTCATTATTTTCCACCAATGTCTGCCTGATATCCAGTGTTATGTTGTATAAATTTGACACATCATTATTTATGGCACGTTCCATTTCGTTCTGACGTCTTGTACTATTTTGATCTTGCTCATAATTTTCCGCCAATGTCTGCCTGATGTCTAGTGTTATGTTGTATAGATTTGACACATCATTATTCGTTTTACTCATGACGCGTTCTATTTCGTTCAGACGGCCCGTAGTGTTCGTATCCTCCTCGTCATTCTTCACCAATGTCTGCCTGATATCCAGTGTTATGTTGGATAGATTTGACACATCATTACTCGTTTTATTAGACGCGTTATTCAATGCCCTCAAATTAGATTCTACAGAAGCAAGTTGTATTGCTAGCATTCTACTTTCATATTGCTGTAACATGAAACTACGGTTGAGATGTTTTACCAAAGTCTTCAAGTCTAAATTTTCCTTCTCTAAATTCGACAATTTCACTACTGACTCATTTTGTTGCGCTTTGAGGAATTGGATTTCGGTATTATTGTGCTCCAGAGAAAAAAGTTTTGCTGACAATTTAGCAACTTCTTGCTCAAACTTTTGTTGCAATGATGAATAGTCAGTGCTGGTTTCATGAGAAGCAATCCCGTATGGATGCGATGAGTTAGAGGGTCCATGAACTAAAATCCCATAACATGTAGATACATAATAGAAGAGACATAATACGACAAGATAGTGACGAATCATCATGGCGACTGTCATATTTATGTCTGATCCCGTTACAGAAGGACGTGCTCATATATATACTAGAACGGTTAAAATGAAGCTAATCAATATTTCGAAGGCTTTGAGGTAACACTGAGATATTTCTGTTGCTATAGCTGTTTATTTCTTTTCTTCACGTTCCAGATTACTGTGTCCTGATACTGCCTGATATCTAATATTGGATTCATTCAAAGGGTATGAATTTGTGAGGATGGTCTTCAAAATGATGATATCATGCAATTAGAAAATATGTTAGATAAAAACTAAAATTGAATAGAACCACCTATGCATAACGGCAGAATTTATGTCCAGTTATTGGAAAAACAGGTACATATAGGATTGTTTGACTATTTCTGCGGACTAAGATATTTACTTCCTGACAGCATCAATCTCTGAATCAAGAAGAAAAACAGTAAAAGCACGCTATGGTCTTACAAACGTGAGTTCATATCTTCAGCTGACCTGTAAGGATACACAATGAAACTCGTCTAATTTGATATGCACTGGACGACAATTTTCTGTGTGGGAATAAACAGTGTAAAACAATAAAAATATGAATATAAAATGGCGAAGTAACAATGTATTAATTTGGAATGAAAATAAGTGTCAGAATACTCAATGAGACGGATTACCCGGGCGTCAGATAAGGTCGATTTTACTGTATATTTTTTCTTCCTTGTTATTGTCTCCTTGAAATGTTTATTCAGGATTAGATTGTCCCAAATATGTCATATTGTAATGATTGATTTCATGTTTGTAAGAAAACAGCTTACAGTTAAATTGAATATAATCATCTAAATTCTTTCGAATCTTGGAAACAAGGAACGGAACAATAATTTGTCATTTTATCAAACGTCATTTTTGACATACACAAGTTATACAGAGACAAACTGCACCTTACCAAACATCAATTTTGCTTCTAGTGCGAGGAAGATCAACTTCTATTTTATCTTTCCATTTATTATTATTTTATCAAGCTAGCATAAGCATTTCATGTCACATATTTTCGTCATTTCAAGAACCACTTGGCCAAATTCAAACAAACTTATCAAAGAATATTCTTTCGTAAAGTGGACTCAAGGCTAAATTAGGGCTCGTGCCCCTCACGAGGGGATATAATTAAGAATTGCTTTGAATAAAGTGTGAGATCCTTCGATTTTGTGGGAGGTCCGTTTTGCCCTATACTCGATTTTGTATATGTTTTTTTGGATTATGATTACGTTTGATACAATGTTAACTTCGCCTTTTTGTATCAAGGCCAGTGTAAACATTTCTTCAAAGCAAAGCCATAGCGTTACCAATTTATGATGCAGAGGGTATTCTCTTACGAAAATAGGAAGAAACGGATTTGGTTAAACATCATTTTTCGTCCTTAATACTAAAATATTAAAATTCTAACTTTGATTTCAAAATGTTTAGAGATAAAAATATGACTGTTTCTAAGACAAGCTTTCCCAATAGCAGGAAGGCGTTAGGACGAGTACTTCAAGCTGCAAGACCACCTTTTATACTGAACTAGTGGAGATAATCAAATCGGCGCATACACTCACAAGTTTTTCTATTTGTGTATCTTGGCATGCGAAATACGTGTTCCATAATTGATGGTAAAGAGAGTAGATAATTAGTTCTTTTTCAAGAGAATACATATAAAGAACATGGTATTTTTTTTTCGTGAATCGTTTAGCAATGCAAGTGATATGAAATAAAACCAAAAAAACCAAATCATGTTTTCTTATTTCATACACAGTTTGAGGAATTAGGAAAACTATGTTTGTTAGAGTCTTTAAGGAATATCATGTCTTTTTATTGCAAGATTTTGCGCTGGAAACCGCTACTTGAAATACGTTGGTTAGTTGAAAAAGTTTACGTTACAGCACACCGTTAATACTCATGCTGGGCATGGTATCCACAGTAAGTAAGTAATGATTTCATTTTTGAAAAAAAAAGTGAAAATTTTCTCTAACAGATGTTAGAAATATATAAAAATATATATTTCTTCACTTCTGTTAAATTTCTTGTCTACGGAAGAGATCTTAAGAAATAAAATAAAATCCTCTCTCCCTGCCCCATCAAAATGAAAAAAAAAATACAGTTGAACCCGATCAGCTGGCTATGATTTTTTGCTCTCTATTCTTTTTGAAAGCAGTATTATCACCGTTTCGTTCCTTCACCAATTTCGAATTTAACATTTAACATGGCCTGATTTAAAGGACTAACATAATGCAACAATACTAAATAGCTATAATATGAGATTTGGACATCAATATTTTATGACAATGAAGTAATAGTTTTTCTATGTGACTGATGTTTGTAAATGACAAAGAACTATCACTTATTCAGGAGATTGTGCAACATAGACCAATCCAATGTATTATAAGACCGCAAGGGGTATGATAACGGAAATTTATCAGATAATATTATTATAACTATTGAATATGTTATAGAAGACTAAACATAGCTAAACATTCCATCCAATAGCACCATGGAATCTGCATGTTCATTACATGTCCCTGAAGTCTGATGGAGGACAGAGAGGTTTATAAGATTTACACTCATTTGTGTCTTCGGCCCTGCCCGGGAAAATGCGAATTATGTCTAATAAACATAAATAATGATTGGGTATTTGAGTTGGACTCAGGTTTGGAGTCGCCTAAGTTTGATATCTTTCCGGTTAGTAAACATTATTGTCTTGAACAGTAGTTAGGATGCTCACTAAATACAAGGTTTTATTCTTTATGCTGGTGGCGTATCTAATTAACATAGTGACTATTGTTTCAACAAGCATCTGGAATCAAAAGTGAAAGGCATGAGTCTTCGGAATATAAACTTGGAAATGTCTCAGTAGGCTTTGGTGCAATAAGCGTCATACATGGGTTAAAATTAGGAGGGCCTGATAAGAACATAAGAAGCATAGCAAGAAAGTTTGTTCCTCTGGTAGAAGCCTTTAAATGCTGAAATCGACGTTAAGTTTTTAAACAGGAATCTGTAATTATTTGATGAATATACCATTAATATTAGTAATGTCCATTCCCCTCTTGGGACAGGGACTGTTAAGAAGTATTCTCTGGACAATTCTATCTAGAAAGTTTCTGTCAAGTTCGATCCAGGTAAATCTTAAATTCCTTTTACCTGCCTTTTCCTTTTCAAGGTTTACCTTAAAAGTATCTTGATGTTGATTGAAAGGTTTAGAACAGAATCATCATCAGACTTATAAATCACCAAAGGTTTTTATTGTCACCTGCCTCGAACGTTGTTTTACCGGCAACCTTTCTGTAGGATTCTACTTACATGTATAACTTTATGAAACTATTTTAATTGATTTAGAATGAGTTAAACTGGACCTCTAAAGTGCAATGCGATAGGCAAAAACTAGAATACTCTGTATTAGAGCTTGGTCATGTTCAACTTGAAGTAACTATAACTCTCTTTTATGAAAAGTAGAATACAACGAATAGTAAGGCGAAGACAACAAATAGTGATGAATCTTTTAAGTTTTATATAGGACACAAAACATGGACCCCTGGCTACACCAGAGGTGGGGTCAGATGCCGAGGAGGAGTAAGCATCCCTTGTCGATCGGCTATCATTAATCCACAAGGATACTGCCTTTTGAAGAATTTTCATGAAAATATATTTTTTGCGTTTCTAACTGTCCACTACCCTGTGTGCGTTCAAACATAGATATACTCTGTAAGTATGATGACTTTATAATGTGAAATATGATTGCAAATGTATTATTCTCTTGATCTTCATTGACTTTCATTCACTATTGGAGATTGGATAACTGTTGCTCAACAATTTGATGCTCCTAAACATTGGACAATTGTTTTCCTAAGGGACGTAGTTTAAGAAGTACTTTTTGTGTACAATGCGATGTATAGAATACAAGGATAATTTTAATTTTCACTTGGTGAAATCTTTTAGAAATGAATTTGATAAAGGATTTAAACCAGCTAAACCAATTGAAAGTTGAAATACAATCGCACTTATTGTAACAACAATTTATTTTGATTATGGCAAATTTGAAATAAGAACATTGACCCAGATTTTTGTGTTTAATTTCACGATTCAGGAATATAGAATGGGGTATATGTACAGTATGATTTTTGTCTTTATATGGTATGTTCAAACTATGAACTTGTATATTTTTTGCAAACACATGTAATGAAGCCACAAGAAACATGAGCTAATATTTAGCTGTGTATTATCTATTTAATAGTGTTCATAGCTAGGCATTTTAACACACTGGTCTACAATACCTGGCCTGGATTTCTCCCAAAGAGAACTTGAGTACAAAAAATGTAAGATTTTACTCATATGTTGATTGTCCAGATGAAAATCAAATAAATCTCAAACTATCCCCCCCCCGAGAAATGCAAATCAGAAAGCCTATAAAGTTACTGATCCTGTACTAGATGGTGACTCACGACAAAAAATACGTAATTTTTACTATCAATAGTGAGTTATTCAGAAATGCTAGGCAGTGATTAATGTTATTCCATTTTCTTCACATTCTCTACAAAATCTATAACATTACATGTATAATCTTTATCTTTCAGACCAGCAGGTACAAGGTCGACATCTTGGGGATGTAGTCCTACTTAGCTGCTCATAAAACAAATTTCTGATGAATTTGGAACTTATTCTATTGATTTATTTTGAATTTCACCTTTTGCCTGGTCAATTATTGACGAAAGTTTTGTTGCTTTAAAAATCCACAAAAATTATTTCTTTTATCGACACAACGGAAATACTATATTTCAGATCGATCGATCCTCCCGATTATTTGTCGGCCGACGAACGGGCGTTCATTAAAGTCAGCAACATCATTATGATCAACGAAAACGAATGGTACATTCAGAATAACAATACAAAAAGTAGGCGGGACGATTTCAGTTTCTCCATCGTCAACTTCCCATATTTATGTAGCAATATTCCATCATCACCTGCATATGGTGTGTATGTCTCTCAACTTATTCGATACGCAAGAGCTTGTTCTGCGTATGATCAGTTTTTGAATCGAGGCAAGCTACTTACAGACAAGTTGTTGTTGCAGGGGTTTCAACTGTCACGTTTAAAGGCAGCATTTCGTAAATTCTATGGTCGTTATAACAAGTTAGTTTACCAATATGACCTATCATTGAGTCAAATGCTGTCTGATGTGTTTTATAGCCATAGTTAAGCCGTTGTTCACACACTGATTTGACTACGGACTGTTCCGTTTACCTGATCAAGACTATGGGCTCACGGTGGGTGTGACCGGTCAACAGGGGGTGCTTACTCCTCCTAGGCACCTGATCCCACCTCTGGTGTGTCCAGGGGTCCGTGATTGCCCAACTCTTGTTTTTGTATTCTGTTTGGGACTTGCGAGATTGATCACTGTTCGTTATCTCTGCCTTTACATACAGATAATAGTATACTGTTAACGTATATCACTGAGGGAGTTGAGATTGGTTCCCCAAAGCCAGGATATTTCCCGAGGCGTTAGCCGAGCGAAAATAATCCTGGCTGAGGGGAACTGGAATTGCTAACTCCTCAGTGATATACGTTAACTGTTTATCTTATACCGGATACGAAATTAAACTATTGGATAAACAACCTGACTTTTAAGAAACTGGGTTTCATTCAGTAATCGTTGGCTGTCGCTGATATTTGATAAATCATTGTTTTTTTTCGGGTGCATGATAAGTTTTCTAACACAGACAAAATGCTTTAAAAAACGGTTTCTATCAGTTTTATACTCAATTACAGTTCAATCACTTCGCTAATAAAGTTATCAAACCTAATTGCGTTGAAGTTTTCGCTGTGCGTTTACTTACAACGCTAACAAAGCATGTGGCGTACAAAGCAATGTGACGTAACAATACGTAGCGTAATACGTGACGTTTAACCCATGACACGTTGGCTGAAAAACTATGACGAAATTTCGGGTCTTTTTGTATATTAAAAAAAGAAAGTCTAGAGGATTACGAGTAGCGCGGGAATTAGTTCTCAAAGCAGTTCATATGACTATATTTAAACATTCAGTGTTTTCTCATCATTGAAATGCACTGGAAATGAAAGATCAAGATTCCTATAACACATCTAAACAGAATCACGGCGTATGAATACACATCTGGAACTACATATACATCTGTACTTGTAATCCTGCTATATGTATATGTAGTAAATAGAAATTAATAAAGATGGATGAAACCTCCAGCCTATTTCATGTATAGTTTGAAGAGAAGTAATATCCAAATGCACTATTTTTATTGATAGGTATAATGGCTGATTTTCGGCTCTTCTTTTATTGCGCACACAGAGTTTTGAAAGGCCCAAATTTTTGAATTAAAATAAATAAAGTCTAACATTTATAAAATATAAATTGAGGAATGTAAATATAGAGCATTGAATTCTTATTTTGGTGTCGTCGGTGGTATAAATAACCTACCTGGCGTGCCAAACAAATTCATCATACCGCGCTAACGCGCAGGTATTCAATTTGTTGGCCACGAGCAGGATGCTGTTTTATCACGCGACGACATCCCAAAAAATAAGTAATCATTGCTATAAAACGCCGGGATTATAGTCCTGCAATAGGCAATTTCCAGGGAATTAATCCAAATCTACCACCTACTTTATATAGTGAAAATCAGTAAAGGTATAAATAATGATATATAATATATACACATCATTTTCATATTTGTATTCGGCAAATATTAATTGAAGACAGGTTCTAGTCAAGTTTCTTTATTCACTCACATAATAATAATATAATTGGTATAGTAGGTCATATACATATTACAATGGAAAAATGAATACATTGTACATTTATATACATCATATTTTTAGGTAATAACAGCAAAAAAGGTCCTTGGTTATGGAGGAAAGACTAGATCATAAAATTTGGTTATAAAACATGCACAGGTTTCTAGTTTTTTAACACACTTGAAGTAGACATTAATTGGAAAACTTATAATATTTGACTTTAACAGTACCTAGGATGTAAAAATTGTTTTCTTACAGCGCATAAAGATTTGCATTCTAAATAAATTGAAATTCGTCTGCAATAAGGTTTGACCACAGAGTATACAAAGTCGTTGATTTAAAGGAATATTTGGCCACCTGCCTGTCTCTACTGGAAGCCGGTGATTAAGATTATATTGAAAACAGAAACGATTGTGCAGCACTGCTAGACCAAGAACCGGTGCCCACAGCATGGTTACCACACTCTGTCACCCTTCTGGAGTTTCAACACCCGCCATGTTCGGTACTGTCCAGTAGGTGCATTTTCGCAATTAATCTACACTTAGACACTCATTCAAACTATATCTAATGTAAGGCAAAGTAACGAACAGTGATCAATCTCGTAAGTCCTAATAGAAACAAAACAAGAGTTGAGCATCACGGACCCCTGGAACACACTCAGAGGTGGGTCAGGTGTTAGAGGGAGTTAAGCAT
>CAJDSM010034292.1:61-13427 GCA_903981925.1 Ostrea lurida
ATATGCTTACCGGCAGAATATATTGATATCACTGAGAATATTTAATTTTACACCGTCTTGAGACATTTTTTGTAGACTAGTCTTAGAGTCAACAAATGCCTAATCACAACTGAGAGTGTAGGGGGACTTTTATATTCTATAATCTGTACCGTAGGTCAACGGAACACTTCACGTACACGTTTACTGCTATTTTAAAGCATAAATTTCCATATTTTGACTTGAAGGTCAATGGACAGCAACCTCTAAACATCTTCACAATTTAAATCAATCAAAGATACTCAAATTGCACCATTCTAAACATAGAAACACGAACAACTAAAGCATAAACAACTAAAACATATGCGAAACATACCAACTAAAACAGATACATGTACACGAACAAACCAACTAAAACATACACGAAACATACCAACTTAAAACAGATACATGAAACATGCCAACTAAAACATACGCAAAACAAACCAACTAAAACATACACGAAACAAACCAACTAAAACATATACGAAACAAACCAATTAAAACATACATGAAACAAACCAACTAAAACAGATACATGAAATATGCCAACTAAAACATACGCGAAACATACCAACTAAAGCATACATGAAACATACCAACTAAAACAGATACACGAAACATACCAACTAAACAGATACATGAAACATGCCAACTAAAACATACACGAATATAACAAATAAAACATACGCGAACATACCAACTAAAACAGATACACGAAACAAACCAAATAAAACATACGCGAAACATACCAACTACAACATACACGAAACAAACCAATTAAAACATACTACGAAACATATCAACTAAAACAGATACACGAAACATACCAACTAAAACAGATACACGAAACAAACCAACTAAAACAAGATACACGAAACATACCAACTAAAACAGATACACGAAACATACAACTAAAACAGATACACGAACATACCAACTAAAACAGATACAAGAAATATGCCAACTAAAACAACACGAAACAAACCTACTAAAACAGAACACGAAACATACCAACTAAAACATACCACGAAACATACACTAAACATACACGAAAACATACCAACTAAAACATACACGAAACATACCAACTAAAACATATATGTACGTGAAAACAGATACACGAAACATACCAACTAAAACAGATACGCGAAACATACCAACTAAAACATAGATACACGAAATATACCAACTAAAACAGATACACGAAACATATCAACTAAAACATACACGAAACATACCAACTAAAACAGATACACGAAATATACCAACTAAAAACATAGATACACGAAATATACCAACTAAAACATAGATACACGAAATATACCAACTAAAACATACAAGAAACATATCAACTAAACATACACGAAAACATACACTAAAACAGATACACGAAATATACCAACTAAAACATAGATAACACGAAATATACCAACTAAAACATAGATACACGAAATATACCAACTAAAACATACAAGAAACATATCAACTAAAACATACACGAAACATACCAACTAAAACAGATACACGAAACATATCAACTAAAACATAATGTTACGTGAAACAGATACACGAACATACCAACTAAAACAGATACGCGAAACATACCAACTAAAACATAGATACACGAAATATACCAACTAAAACATACACGAAACAAACCAACTAAAACAGATACACGAAACATTACCAACTAAAACATACACGAAACATACCAACTAAAACATACACGAAAACATACCAACTAAAACATACACGAAAAGTAACCACTAAAACAGATACGCGAAACATTACCAACTAAACATACACGAAAACATACCAACTAAAACATATACGAAACATGCCAACTAAAACAGTAACACGAAACATACCAACTAAAACAGATACACGAACAAAACCAACTAAAACAGCTACACGAAACAAACCAACTAAAACAGATACACGAAACATGCCAACTAAATCACAGATACACGAAACAATACCAACTAAAACATACATACGAAACAAACCAACTAAAACAGATACACGAAACATACCAACTAAAACAGATACACGAAACATGCCAACTAAATCACAGATACACGAAACATACCAACTAAAACATACACACTTAAACATAGATAAACGAAATATACCAAGCAAAACATATACATGAGACATACCAACTAAACATGGATAGAAGAAATATACGAAGTAAAACACAAGTAAACGAAATATACCAAGCAAAACATATACATGAGACATACCAACTAAACATGGATAGAAGAAATATACGAAGTAAAACACAAGTAAACGAAATATACCAAGCAAAACATATACATGAGACATACCAACTAAACATGGATAGAAGAAATATACGAAGTAAAACACAAGTAAACGAAATATACCAAGCAAAACATATACATGAGACATACCAACTAAACATGGATAGAAGAAATATACGAAGTAAAACACAAGTACACGAAATATACCAAACTGAACTAAAATATAGATACATGAAACATACCAAATATAATAAATCAATCATAAACACGTAATATACCAAATCAATCATATACACGTACACACGTGATATACCAAATCAATCATATACACGTACACACGTGATATACCAAATCAATCATATACACGTACACACGTGATATACCAAATCAATCATATACACGTACACACGTGATATACCAAATCAATCATATACACGTACACACGTGATATACCAAATCAATCATATACACGTACACACGTGATATACCAAATCAATCATATACACGTACACACGTGATATACCAAATCAATCATATACACGTACACACGTGATATACCAAATCAATCATATACACGTACACACGTGATATACCAAATCAATCATATACACGTACACACGTGATATACCAAATCAATCATATACACGTACACACGTGATATACCAAATCAATCATATACACACGTGATATACCAAATCAATCTTATACACACGTAACTTATAAACACGTAATTTACCAAATCAATCATATACAACACGTAATAACAAAATCAATTCTTAATACACACGTGATATACCAAATCAATCATATACACGTACACACGTGATATACCAAATTAATCATAGTTGTAGGAAATATAAATATACGAAACGTACGAAATCAATATATACTTGATGTATGCCAAGTCCATAAACAAGACCGAAGTCAATGTACGATGTCAAATTACTTACCGCTATCCTAAGTCTACATGATGTCAGATGACTTACCGCTATCCTAAGTCTACATGTATTTGGACTTTTGAACGATGCCAGATGAGTTGTCACTCTCCAATGTCTATATCTAGTTTGACTTGCCACTCCAGTAACGATGTCAAATGACTTGTCACTCACCAATGTCTATATGTATCTAATATCAAACCCTGTATGTATTTTGACTTGCCACTTGCCTATGACTATATATGCATTTTGACTTAACTACTCTAATAAGTCTATTTGTATTTTGACCTTTCAAACGATTTCAGACGAATTGCCGCTCTCCTATGTCTGTATGTATTTTAACATTTTACGATCTCAGATGACTTCCTACTCCAGTAAGTTTATACATGTATCTATTTTGGTTTCTAAAGATGTCAGATGAGTCTGTATGTATTTTGACTTGCTACTCTATGTTTTTTTGAGCTTTTCGACGATTTCAGATAAATTTCCACTCTCCTATATCTATATCAATTAACGTTTTACGATGTCAATTGACTTGCCAGTCTAATAAGTCGATACAGTGTATATATTTTGACTTGCCTTTCTAATATTTATTTTAACTGTAAACTAGAAATACTGTGAGAAAAACTCACAAAGAATACCCCCACCACCCACATATCTTTACGCTCACTTGAGTCACTAAAGCTTGAACAAAGATACAGCCCGGACACAAAGCCATGTTAAAAACCTATAAGTTTTACCTTGAGATCAAGGTCAAAGTTATACAGATGTCATGAATGTGCGTGACACATCCTAATGGTGATACATCCTCTCATTTTGATACACCCATATGCTAGATATGGTATGCATACGTCAAAGAACAAAGAAGTTATGGCCTAGTCACGAATCAGCACACGCAGACGCACAGACAGACAAACAGAGTACATGCTACATCATCTCATGGTGATACATCTACATGTATGTGCCAAATACAGGATGCCTATGACAAAGAACAAAGAAGTTATGGCCTAGTCACGAATCAGCACACGCAGACGCACAGACAGACAAACAGAGTACATGACACATCATCTCATGGTGATACATCTACATGTATGTGCCAAATACAGGATGCCTATGACAAAGAACAAAGAAGTTAATGTCCTTATACAAAGTCGTGTTAAAAAACTTATAATTTTGACCTTGAGGTCAAAGGTCAAATAGAGGTCATGAATATGCGTCACACATCGTCTCATATTGATACACCCATGTGCCAAATATGGTATTACCCCCAAACTTGTTTGCAGGGGGTATAACAATGTCAGATGAATTGACACTCTTATCAGTCTTTATGCATTCTAACTTTTTACGATGTCAGAAGACTTGCCAATATCCAATGTCTAAATGTATTTTGACTTAAACGATGCTAGATGACTTGCAAGTCTTTACGTATCTAAACTTGCCACTCTAATGTCAAAGCCTGTGTATAATATATACATTATATATGCCACTTTCCTATGGCTATATGCATTTTGACTTACCTCTCTAGTAAGTCTATGCATTTTGAATTTGATGACCTTCGACTATCCAATGACATGTATTTTGACTTTTTAATTATGTCAGATGACTAGCCACTTTCCTATATGTCTATATGTATTTTGATTTTTAGAGACGGTATATTTGACCTTTAACAACACTTGCTAGAAACATTTTTTTTTCAAAATGATGAATTTCTGTTGTTATTTTTTTTAACTACAATGTACAATAAATACAATATACTGTATGGACTGTATTTTATTCCCATAATTCTCCAATGTGGAAAAATACAGTTATATCGGGAGGCATATTTCCAACGTTTAAACATCATAAAAAGTTTACAAGTCACTTATTATTTTTAGGTATTTTATATTTGTGATTATGACGATTAAACTAAGCCAGAAAACATATATCAACATACATTAATTTTCTTGTTTCTATCATAGTGTCCTTGAGTTTATTTTCATTTAGTCTATACTTGATACTATTAGTTTAATATCATGCGTGCATTTTAAGCACTGACGTTTGACTTTAAAATGTTAACTTTGACTTTTAAGCCAGAATGTTGCCTTTTAAATTTATAAATAAATATTTTCGACTTTTAAAAACTTCATTTTGATTTTTAAATCTACATATCTGTATTTAGACTTTTGGTCTCTTTTCGCTATTATTAGTCTGTTTAATTCATTTAGTATATGTCGTTTTACTGCAGTTTAACATCTGTAAGAATGTTGACGCATTCTGAAATTCAATCAAGTCATTAATTTTTGTCCTCCTCATTTAAAAAATAAATTTCATTGAAGTATGGACGTGTGTCACTTCACATCTTATTTTGTAAATTGAAGTTCATTTCTTATATATTTCTTTCTAACAAAAAAGTTGATGTTACAGGGTTATAACGAATCTCGTTTAAAGTCATTTCGCAAATTCTACTGTCGCTATAAAATGACCATGTTTGCGATTACAAATTATCATTAAGTCATATGTTGACTGATTTCTTTCATATCCTTTGTTAGACTGTGTCATTTTTGTACTAGATTTGACGGGCTCGCGGCGGGTGTGACCGGTCAGCAGAGGATGCTTACTCCTCCGTGGCACCTGATCCTGCCTTCGCTTTTGTCGGAGTTCCGTGTTGCCCTACACTCGACTTTATATATATGTTTTTGGGGATTATGATTACGTTTAACAAATTGTTTACTTCGCCAATTTAAATTAAAATTCTAATTCATTTCTGTCGGAATTTCCAGCCGTTAAACAGACGCACTATATTGATCAAGATTCATACGCGCGTTGTTTGCGACTGCGCCGCATTCATGAAAAATGGCTATCATTACTAATTTGTAGAGACATCACAGGCAAAAAACATTGGGAATATCAACATTATAAGTTACTGACCTAAGTCTGCGGCGGATATGACAAATATTGAATTAATAATGGCTCCTCTTCAACATTTGGAGTCGTTCCGTGCGTTTTTTCATCAGTATATGGAGGTTTTTTTTTTATAGCAATTTACTCTTGGGTGAGAAATCCAAATATTTACACAATATGAATGAATAATTAGCGATATCGCCACCGATAATGCGACCCCTCTATAGTATTTCATTTGCATTGTTTATACCCAGTCTACATAATGCTGAAGCTCCTCGAAACTGCCATCCAAGAATAAAATGGATGATTTCACTTCAAAATTTCGCAAGGTTTTCCATCTCGATATCAAATTCTCATTACTTGAAATAATATTTATATAAGAAACTCGCTTCCATTCATCAATTTTGTTTAAATTGTTTACTTGTTTCATCTCTGTAGTGCTGGATTTCCAATTTTTTTATTTTAAAAAATCTAACAACGGTGCATGCACATCCCCAACAAAAAAAATCAGCATATAAAACGTGTTCTTACGTTTTTATCATCATCCTAAATACTTCTAAACAAACCGGACCTTGATTTCTGATTTATCACGGCATTGTCGGCAGTCCTTTTTAACATGCAGACGGTATTTTTAATATTTAAATTAATCAACTTGAGGCGTTTACGGTCATTATCATTATCAATATGTAGGTCTTGTACGGTTAGTTATTTTCGCCTAGTAGACTATTGACAGCCTGACGATAGTAGAACTTTAATTGTGCTATTTTCTTTAAAAGTACTTATCAGGAGTTTAATTTGAATAGTGCACTTATTATCTAGTCATTAAATTTATATAAAGGTTCTTGTTTTGGTTATAAATAGCCAAACCAGAATGAAGTGAAGAGGTTGACGAGCTTGCTAAGACGGACGTCAGAGAATTGTCAAAATTTTTGCATATTATTTTCCTAACTATGTTACAATGCCTACACTATACATGTATCTGACGAAAAAAGCTCAGAATATGAGAGGCATTTGTCACAGAACCAAGTANCATATGTATCTGACGAAAAAAGCTCAGGATATGAGAGGCATTTGTCACAGAACCAAGTAAATGGGTCAGCATAGACGATACTCAGAATAAATAGTGGACATCTGTTAAGTATTTACTATCAAGGTCAACGCGAACGAATTAATGTGCTCAATTGAAACATTCATGGAATGATAGGGAAAAACGAAATTATCAAAACTCTGTGGTTTTTTGGTCGTGAAGGACTGTAAAAAAGCCATTATGGTTCTTCAAATGCGGTATTCCATATCCCAGTATATTTGTATTTCTTCTTAATGGTCATTTACTGATTGTCCAATTGAAAACTCGCCCGTCACAGGAGTGGTTTGATATTCACATAGCATGCTGCTTACCCACTGGGACAAAAAGGACCGTCTTTTGCCAATGACCTCCTGCGTGGGTAACTGGATTAAATTTTGTCGCCTTGACAACTATGTCTCTTAAGAATTGCTTATCAAGAACGACAAATGAGAGACAGCGGACAGTTTATAATTCACTACAAGTCAATAAAACTGGGACATTGAGTATTGCTGTAAATGTAGAGAACGACTGATTAAGAATAATCAAACTAATAAACCCGAATTCGTTCTTAACTAGCTGAAATTGGCACTTCCCCCACTGTTACGGTCTTTGACGGCCATTTCATGGTTCGTGGGGTCCTTTGGACATTGTCGAACCTGCTCATCACGTCTTTGAAGTCGTCCATCCCGGTGACAATTCTAACGACACATGCTGGTGACAAAAATGGGGGTAATTCAGGGCGGGATCGAAATACTGCCTTTGTGGTTGACGTAATCTTTACGATCGGTTCTCGCTATTGTTGTTGCTCACCACGACCCCGATCGATATTTAGAAGATTGTTTGATAACCTTAAACAGCATGTGCTGTTTACTTCTCAATTCATCACACGATCAGAATCTAGATCGACTCTCTGATATCAGATTTTACACTTCGCCACTACATTAGTTAAAACCTTGACTGGAATTCTTCCGCTGGGGTTTCTTTATCCCCGTGCTGAACTATATAATGACGGTGAAATAAAGCGTGGTGTTATCTGAATTATTCCAAGATCGGCCACATAGACAAAAAACACTCTTGATACCAAATAAGTGAATTGCCCTAAAAAAGGTGTGCATTTCAACGAATCGTATCCATGCGGTAGAGTGCAACATGCCTATAGGAGAATTGTCTTTGACAAGAATAAATGGTCGCTTATTCCAGATTTCAAATAAAACATGTAAATGCCAGAAACGAGACAAATCGACCTTAATTTCGCCTAGCGCTGTTACATCAGACTAGGTCTAGGCTTTTGCTTGTTTTGTTTAAAACAAACAAAAACACCCACAACTGGGCCGAACTGGCTGTACGATTTGCTAATGATATATTTCTTAATAGTTTGAACGCAATATAATTTGCCTATCAAATTATATTGGAGTCACCCCCACCCCACCTTTGTCCGATAAAATGACATGCAGACAGTAATTCAGCAGACAGATGAAAACGCGTACTGTGATACATGGTCTCCAGAAACCCCTGCCTTGGAATTATTTCAACGAAGAAAGATATTTATGAAAAATGAAGAATTCTAAAAACATTGTGCAGTTAATAAAGTCGATATCTCTGGTCAGTGGCGTGGACACTTCTGTAATTAACAATTACAGTCACAATGGTACTGTCGTTCTTATGTTCTATAGTATGACATTAGATAAACAAAGTGTATTTGTAAGTGTNTATGGTACTGTCGTTCTTATGTACTATAGCATGGCATTAGATAAACAAAGTGTATTTGTAAGTGTTCGGTTTGAGAAAATTTTAATGTCGAGTGCATTGCATAGCTAAACACATTTTGTGTAGTTAATGATGTTTCCAGTGACGTATTCGAGATGTTATTGTCAGTTCAATAACAAGACTCCGCCATGACGTTACCCGTTCAATAACAAGATTCCGGCGTGGCGTTATATCTAGATTCCAGTGGCATTGTCCAATCAAAAACAAGACTCTGCCATGACGTTACCCGTTCAATAACGAGATCTCGCTGTGACGTTATCCGTTCAATATCGAGATTCCATCGTGACGTTGTCCAATCAATAACGAGATTCCGTCGCGACGTTTACCGTTCAATTACAAAGCTCCGTCATGACGGATCCGTAAAATAACAAGACTCCGTCATGACGTTATCCGTAAAATAACAAGACTCCGTCATGACGTATCCGCTTCATAACGAGATTCAAATGTGGTGTTGTCCAATCAATAACGAGATTCCGTTATGACGTTAACCGTTCAATAACGAAATTTTGGTGTGTGGTTATCCATACAATAGCTTGTGTGTGACATTATCAGCTCAATAGAGAGATTCTGGTGTGACGTCACTTGTTCAGTAGCTAGATTCCCGGTGTGGACGTTACTTGTTCAATAGCTAGATTTCGGTGTGACGTTACTTGTTCAGTAGCTAGATTTCGGTGTGACGTCACTTGTTCAGTAGCTAGATTCCGGTGTGACGTTACTTGTTGTAGGCTAGATTCCGGTGCCGACGTTACTTGTTCAATAAAAAAGATTCCGGTGTGACGTTACTTGTTCAATAAAGAGATTCCGGTGTGACGTCACTTGTTCAGTTAGCAGATTCCGGTGTGACGTCACTTGTTCTGTAGCTAGATTCCGGTGTGGAGTTACTTTGTTCTGTAGCTAGATTCCGGTGTGGCGTTACTTGTTTAGTAGCTAGATTCCGGTGTGGCGATGTCCGTTCAATAACAAGACTCAATCGTGGCGTTGTCCATTCAATATCAGGATTCCAGTGTGACGTTATCCGTTCAGTAACAATATTTCAGCATGAGGTTATCCGTTCAATAACTTTCTGGAAGGATGTTAACCATTCAATAACAATATTTCTGCCTGACCTTATTTTTTCAATAACAAGATTTATCTATACAATNCCGGATGTTAACCATTCAATAACAAGATTTCTGCCTGACCTTATTTTTTTCAATAACAAGATTTATCTATACAATAAGATTTCAGCCTGACGTTATCATTTCAATATCAAGATTTCGGCCTGACGTTATCCGTCTGATACTTGCTACCGTGTCTAAAATCCTATAACTGGAGTCACATACAGTCTAAACATTTATGCTGTGAAAGTTTTTGCGGTTGACATACTCCAATTCGTGTTCACTGGGAGCTATGATCTGCACACGAGTCCCATCAAACGCCCCAACCACGCCATGGAACGCAGCAATGGCAAAGAAATCAACCTGGTGCTTTCTGATAGTGTCTGGGTCTATTGGAAAGGAAATGAATCGCTTGACAATATGTGATTGAGTGTGAGCCATAGTAAATCTTTGTATTTTTCTTGAAACAGTTGACTGATGAAGGCCAAAGTTGTCACCGCATCTGTAGCATAGTATCTTAAGGCAACCATGACGTGCATAATAGCAGACATACTGTGATTTCTGCTGGTCGAAAGCATAATGTCATTTTGAATTAAATCTGTTATAAATTAAATTCCTTCCTGATTAAATCTAAATCATTCCAAGGGAAATATTCGTGGTTTAAATGTTCTCTGCTTTCTGTCAGGCATTTTGTTCTTACTTGCTAAGCAATATGCTTAGACCATGCTTAACTCTTAAGTATATACTAAGCATAATTATACTTAAGAGTTAAGAAGTTTTATGCAACCTGCTTAGCAATATGCGAAGTAAAATTTCAACCTGGTAAGCAGAAAATTCACACATATTAGTATATGCTTTAGGATTTAAGAATTTATTTGCACACAACTCCTGGATTCTGGTATGACGTTTTCCGCTCACTAGAACGTTGTCGTTCAAATAGAATGCTTGATAAAAATGATTGAATTTAAAAGTAAGTAACAAGTACAAATTGTAAAATTAGATCATGAGTGAAACGTTTCTTGATTTCATACAAAAGAGAGAGAAAATCTAGAGTGTAAAAGAAAATAATTGTTTTACCCACCCCTGTATTATATATAAGTATTGCCAACTTTACATACTAATGATCATCAGGTATATTGGGCAGACTGACACTAATATTGGTCAAGGTCTAAGCCAATAGGAATGTTTGGCCTGTCCCATTTACATGTATTTCTATACACTAACCTTAACACTGTATCAGATTTATCCTGCTGTATACCCATCTGCGGATACGACAATTAAATAACACCGTGTAAAAGAGATTTTATGTCGCCGACTCGGCGAAAAACAGCACACAATCAATCAATTTCATCAACTTATACAAAAAACATTGTAGTGCATCTACACTAATGGTGATATTTCCGATAGAACCATTGCAATCAGTGCTAGATTGTGATGTGGATCCTTCTCATGTCCTTGATATCTTTAAAAAATGTTACGGTAGCCATTTCCTCGTGAATGCGGCGCCGTTTGTAAACAATCCGCGTATGATTTCGATAAATATTACATTATGGGAATTCCGACAGAAATGAAAGTAGAATGCTAATTATATAAAGATTAAGTTTCACTTTTGAAATTGAACAGGAACACTTTCCGCCTGCACACTTTTCCTCACGCGCTTCGAGAAGTAGGCCAGCGTGAGGAAAATGAAATTTACGTTAGACAACTGCTGTTGTATATCTGCTCATAATATGGCGTCATGTGAAGTTATTGATTGATTGATTATTTGTTTGTTTCACGTCCCGTCGATAATATATTAACTCATATTGGGACGTCACAAGTTGTAAGTGAAGTACCACAAATTTAGACCTATGTTTAGCGCTCAGTAGGTGAAGTACCACACATTTAGACCTATGTTTAGCGCTCAGTAGGTGAAGTACCACACATTTAGACCTATGTTTAGCGCTCAGTAGGTGAAGTACCACACATTTAGACCTATGTTTAGCGCTCAGTAGGTGAAGTACCACACATTTAGACCTATGTTTAGCGCTCAGCAGGTGAAGTACCACAAATTTAGACCTATGCTTAGACAAGTTAGTTCTATGGGCGGTAGCAGTGAGGTTTCTAAACGTGCCAACGCCTGTCGTGGCACGGGGCCTCTGTTTTCAAGGTTATAGCAGAAAGACGCGTGATTCTCGCTTCTGAATGCCGTTTGGCGAAGGAACAGTCAAAACCTAGATCTACATATGATCTTATACGTTTGTTTGACCCGGCATGTCACGAGCGGGGCTCGACCTCACGCTGCGAAGCGAACGCTCAACCACGTGAGGTACCGCCGAATCGGTGTTTGATTATTAGAACCAATACATTTTCTACTTTTTGTCTAAGGTAGGACGACAAGATTAATATTTCAATGGTTGGCTCAATCTTACATGGGAAACCTTGTTCATCAAAACCCATATGAATAAATATATAGGTACATGTAGTAAATGTTCATTTTTTCTAAATGTTCTTCAGAGACGATGAAGTTCTCTCTAAATCAATGTAAAGCGGAACAGGGCTTCATGCAATTCGCCAATGAAAACGACTAAAGGGATTTTCTTCGCTAATCATCACAATAAGATGTTTACCCTCATTTCCAGATTATCTTGGTATATCCTGAACAACTCTGTCCAATATTTTGAAGGACAGAGAAAAAAAGTACAGTGTTCTCAAAATATCAACATGCATGTTGAATTTTATAATGCATTATGAAATATACAGATTATAAAAGTACCTTACGGCATGAGATTATCAACCCATCAAGCAAATTTAAATAAGTGGTACATTCGTTACAATTAATTAATAGAAAAAGGCAAGAAATAGAGACGGTTGTCATAAATCGAGAAATCAATTTAACAATTAACATTTCATATCACAGGAAACATCAAAGTAGATTTAATTCATGTCAATGGAAAATAAATGTCACAGTTTCCTTGTCAAAATTAAAAATGCTGTTAGGATTGGAAAAAAGTTCTGATACGTTGTCGTAACACGGCACATTAATCACACGAGATAAGACATCATGGCGACTCGGGAACGGGGGTGCCGGTAATAAACATCGGGTTCGAAATTCGTGGGAGAAAGGTGAAAAGTTTTAAGCTGTAAAATATCGCCGCAGTTCATGTATGGAAATAAAAAGCGTCATGTATACTGTTACATTTCACATTTACAAGAGAAATGTCAATTTCAGTCCACATGAGCTGAAATCTCTTGTGATTATTTTCTGTTTTTGATATTTTGTAAATTTTCTTTTGCGGAGTCAATTTTAATCTACTTTAATTGGAGAAATGAAGATAACGAACAGCGATCGATGTCTTAAAT
>CAJDSM010034300.1:9766-20232 GCA_903981925.1 Ostrea lurida
CCCATTCACTAATGGCCCGCTGGGAATGACGCCTCCTCCCTTTATCATCTGACCACCTTTTTCAACATACTCAGACCTATCTCTTGTCCCTAACGCACGGATGGGAGGCATTACTCAAGTTCTTAGCACATCTTCTTGCCAAGATCCCTGCTGATTTCAGAAAATTAGTTAACGAGTTCAACATGACAAAGGAGAACCATTTTACTTACGAGGGGAGTCGGAGAACCCGCCATGCTTTAAACCTATCACCAGCCTGCCAACTTTTCATCCCTAAAGTAAGATGAGTATAAGGCGGTTTGCCTATCTTTAAGACAAATCACAAATCCTGGCGTAACAAAACTTTTGCAATGCATGCCTCCCAGCACATTTCTGCATATACTGTGACAACAGAGAGCCCATATGTGCAGTGTGAGAATGAATGCGCTACGAAAGTATAGGCTCATCTATAATTACCTAGAAAAGATTATATGGTATAGACCACAAAAACTCTTATGAGCTACTTGTCAAACTACTTTGTATTCGGCGAGTGGCTCCCTAGACCTTAATTCTCTATGGTTTGTCCCAACGTGAAGCAGTAAAAAACAAAGTCCTACAACATCAACCCAATCAAGTTAAAAAAGCAATGTTGTCGCGCAACACAATGACAAAAACGGGTGACACCCACCCCTCTAGGATATTCGCAGTAAGCCAAGGAGGACAAGTAATGAACGAACCTTACGGAATGGTCCCGGACCTACACTTCTCTCTACGGTCGTGTATTCTTGAGTCTTCTGGCCACAGCTCGAATTTCCATGTGTTACCTGGGTTTAGGCCTCGCGATCGGAGGTTATCCTTGTCTAACTAAACAGGGTGGCTGACTCTAGATGATGTACATCTCAGAACATCATTCATGATTAAGAGTAAACTATCCAGAGAACGGTCACCGTAGACGTGCTAGACACTGTCAAGACATTCCAAACTAGCGAGTCAGGCCTCCGTGTCACCAAAATTTCTTCTTCCTCAACTCAAATCTTTTGAAGTTTCAATAAGGGGAATGCTGCACCAGATAATTTTGATGTGGATGAAAGGTAGAAGATATGTTTAAACAATATTTGAAGATACAAAAACTTTCAAATCCACTCTATTTCGGTCGCAATATGCAGTTTTAGGTTAATGCATATTTGAAAAAATAAAACTCCTGCTGGATTCGAATCCCGCGATCGACACGACTTCAGTAGTGCACGCCAGTGGCTCAACCTATGAGCTACTCAGTTAGGCTATTTAAATTGAAAAATATATTGCTAGACCCACTAAGAAAGTAGCCAAAATTATTAGGAAAATCTAGACGACATTCAGACCACCCAGCGTCCTGACTCCATCCCTTCCAAAGTTCCTGACAACAAACCGCAATGAGAATGGCACAATTCACTGAGCCTCTATCTTTTGAAGCAGTCCATGACAAGTGGGGATCTCCGACTGACCGTTCGCTAGCACCTAAATCTGTCTAAGAAAGTGACCGTACAAACCCTCTTGAAACAACTACAGGCTTAACTCTCGAACCTTCAAACCTTAAACACATACCTTAGTAGTACAAGCTAAAATGGATGACATCATTCTGAGCAGCATATAAATACTGCAGACCAACAGCAGATGGTTTCAGGAAACGAAGGTCTTGTGAAAGTTTTGTTGACAATCAATGCAGGACTTGGCTGATGTTTCTGGATACTGACAGCAGATTGATGATTATATACTCCTAGTACTTTAGCAAGGCACTAAGCTCGACGATGCTCCTGAGAACGAGCCTGCAATTCAAACTGGAAGAGATAACCTTGATATTGATTCCAAAAGGAAGTCAGCCAGCATCACGTTGATATTAAGATGTACAAAATCGTTATTATGACCCCGGAATCTTCGATTCGGGGCATATAGTTTTTTGGTCCTCCGTCTGTCCTGTTGTCGTGAAACACTCTATAACATTGGCCCCATACACTGTTTTGAATGACAAGTGACTGGGACTTTCATATTCACCCATGCTGCGGGTTCCATTATCCGAATCCAGCCCCTTCTACTGGTACCCTACAATTTTTGACTCCTGAAACCTTGACTTCGAAGCTATTTGACCTATCTTTTCAAAACTTTAACTATTCCGCCTATACAATTTTGATTGACAAAGTGGTGGCCTTTCATAACTTACACCATCCATGTTTGTTCCTTTTATTAGCATTGTTCCTACTAGAACTGTCAACTATTTTCGCTCTCTGACCTTCGGTGACACTTGACGCTGAAGTTTGACCTACTTTTCAAACATTTTAACTACATCTACGTGACAATGCACAATCTTGTGGTTCAAAAGTAGGCACTAGAAATTGGATTGGGGGACTTTTACTAATATTACAAAACCATGTGTGTTTCCTTATGACAAGCCCTGTCTAACTGGTACCCCAGCAACCATCTTTTGACCTCTGTTGACCTTCGAAGTGATGTGACTTACACTGTCAAATAGCTTTAAACATTGGCCATAATTCTTTGATTGACAATTACCATTACCCGGGGATGCGGGTTCGAACTAGGTCCCAGCATCCTGCGTGGTCGCGTAAGAGGCAACCTGAATGGGGCGGTCATTTCGGATGAGACCGCAAAAACGAGGTCACCGTGTCCACACGCTGGGTTTGTGGCACGAAAAAAGAATCCCCTCCCTGGCTCCCAAAACGAGATAGAGCCTGATGTGCCTGAGCATTCAAAAGGCGCACTAAATGTTGCAGGCCGCTCTCCCTCCGGGCATCGGTCGACGTCTCACATACTTTGAGTGAAATATTCTCAGGCGCATGGGTTTACACCTAGAAAAGTAATTTATAATTGAATAGACAAATGATGCGGACTTTCATATAATTTTTTACTAGCACATGTCGTGTTCCTTGCTTACAAGGCCCTTTCCCTCTGGTACCCTCGCTTGCGTGTCGTAAGACGGCGACTGAATTATGGCGCGTTAAAGTCGGAATAGAGACAATATCAGACAAATACCGAGGTCCAGTGTCGGACATCTTAGACACCTCAGTTTAAGGGGTAATGGGGTACGATAGAAAGAGAGCTTCCTCCCCTTGGTGCTAATAATTTTATTTTGATTGAGCCTTCTGCAGGTGCCTGGGGAGAGCAGTTACAAAAGAGCGAAGAGGCGCTAAATTTTGCAAACCACCTATTTTCATCCTGGCATTGGGTTGGCGTCTCCCATATGATGTTATGCACAATATACTATCAGGTGGGGCACCGTAAAAACAAATTCATAACATATATTAATTTACATGCAAAGGACTCAAGCCAAAACAAGCCTTTTTGTTGAGCCTCGGGCCGTTGATCCTGGGAACAAAAAACCTCTTATGTGACTAAGTACTGGGTCTTCCTCTATAAAAAAGGCTAAAACATTACTGGTCTCCAATTAAACTGTATTAGTCACTTGAATTGGTATTATGTCTTGTACTTAAAGGGATCTTTTCCAGTACTCTCACCATGACAACTGAAAGACCTTTATTATTGTGGACAAGCCCCTTTGCAACTGGGGCATTGTTAGGCAATCTCGGGTTGGTATCATATTAAGAGGTTTTCACCGATCATCACATCTTACGGTTCCCATTCACTGGGGAGACAGACTTGTTTTAAGTCGGTATGTGGGTATCTAAGATAAACCTTTGTGTCTGGCGTATAGGAAATGTAACATTATTCCACTGAAGTTCTACCAAACCACCATATAATGTTAAATCATATTTTACGCAAGCTTCAAAATCTAGTTAAAAAATCATACGAGGAACTTTATCTGGAAAGATATCGGAATCAAAAATCTTGCCAGGACAGTAGACCGAAGGCCCACCACTATTAAGAAATGCCCAGAGCAATGCAAACCTCTAAATCACAATAGTCAACTTCATATTTATTTAAAGCAATATTCCATCATCACCACTGCATATTTGGACTGTGTAATATCTCTCAAACCTGTAGATCTTTGATAGACACAAGCAGCTTTGTTCTGTGTCATGATAGTTTTTGAATCGATTGAATATTGTATTATATACATGTTTTACTCAACAAAACTACTTGAACCGTTTGGGGCAATATCCAGCCCACTCTTCACGGCGAGATGTTTTGAATCGAAGGTATAGGCCTAATTAAAACCAGGTTATTGTTTGGGCAGGGATCTTCAAACAGTCACATTATAAGGCAAGCATTTTCCGCCAAATTACAGTTGGTCGTTTATAAATTAAGGTCTTACCCGGTTCCAGACGGACGACCTAAGTGATATGTCAACTGATGTTTTTTATACTTCGGCGGCTCTTCACGATATGTACCTGCCATTGCTGTGATTTACCAAAATGCGTGCTCTTCCGTTTCCTGACGTGTTTCATAGTAATTGCTAATAGCTCGAAGCCACCGTTATATTTACACATACACGTACTGAATAGAATCCTGTTACCTTGGATCAAGGAGCGAGGAATGGAACTCAACGGCGGGTGACCCGAACCGAGATCAATCGGGGAGTGTTTTACTAGGGCTCCTGCTTGAATCTCTTATCCTTCCACTTTTGGTGCCAGCCATCCAGATGAGGGTCCGGCTGTTGGATGTCACAAAACCTTCTTGGTTTTTTAGTACTTCATTTGGTTGTGGCCTCGTGATCTTGAAGACATTGATCTTCTTTATGCGGCCTTATTTTAAATTAAAAAAAGAATCAACTGTAGTAGTAGCTGACAAAATCTCCAGCTACTCCTATAAGGGCTAGGCCGTTTCATAGGATTCTCCCGCGTTAAATAGGAACAGAAAGACCAACTAATTATACAGAGATACCAGAGAGATTGGGAGTTGAACCATGTAAGATGGAAATGGCAATTAAAGATGAACAGTAGATATTTAACGGTGCTTACTTTGTTCACACGCTGTGTCAAAATATCGGAATAGGTACAATTGGCGAATAGGCCACACCTATTAATTAGAAATGGTATCTTACAAAAAGATTTGAAAGGATTATATCCCTCTTGAGTAGCTAGCTGGGTATTTTCTTATTCACGTATACAGGGGCTCAGTTCCTTTTGGCTTCACTCCAGTTCACAATCAGGGCGATCATAGAAACCTTCTTATAATTAAATGGGTTATGGATTTTTGCCAATATCGGTTTTCGTAATTTAAGGAGCCCATCAATTTTTTCCTGGTCACGAGGAAGTGCCGCATTTCTTGCTGGTGCAATCAAATTGGTAACTTTTAAGATTATCTTCCTAATCAAAATTTGATTAATTTCTTATTGTACGTTGGGACACAGGCATAGCGGCAATAATTTGCACAATAGGGAGTTCCATATTAACGTGAAATTGGTAATTAGGTACTTTGAATCGTTTGTTTATGTTAACAGGTCTTCCGACCCCTGTTTCGTCTGTCCACCGCCGTTCCTGTCTGTGCAGACTATTGTGTACAGGTGGAACATGGACCTTTGTTATTTAGAGTTGGATTGGCAACTTAGTTGATGAGGTTTATCTTTTTTATTATGCAGTTAAGGTCTTCCGTACGCTACCAAAACGGAAGACTTATACATTGCCGGTGTGATTGTATTGAGTTTCAGGGTTTTCAGTCAATTATTTATTAGTATCTAAAATAAGATAGGTCTCCGGTCTACAACGAGATTATACTACACTTATAGTGGATGTTATTGTTTCTTTTGTATCATTATATAATTATTATTATATTTATTATCACTTTCACTCACTCAATAGACTTAGCCAATTCAGTAACCCACAAACAACTAATAACAAAAAACGGTTATTCGACCGTTTTCCCATGACTTTTTGTCACCATACGGTAGGAGTTAGAAATTCTTTCATATGGAAAGAAGTAGAGGGTACGGTTTCTATATAACAAGGCCGCCGGGGTTTTTGCCTTAAAAAATCTACTTCCGGGCCTTTCCAATACCGAATCCTGACGCCTATGCAAAGAACTAAGTCTTCCGCTACAACATTTTCACTAAATACGTGGAACAAGGCCTACGGAGGAGGCGGCTAGAGGTGGCATACTTAATCAATGCACGGTAGAACTTATGATATGAGGTTTAGAGGCGAATAGCTGGGAGCAGATATTCAGGGACTAGATAGACTATGTCTGAGACTACGTCTCAGTATCACTTTTTTTGTGTGCAATATCTCTGTTCTCTAAAGAAAAGATAGCACCTCACTCCTCCTACGTACCAAAGTACTTTGTACAGGTTTTGCTTGAAAACTTTTCAAGTTATTTTAGTAAGATAGTATACTTTGTTATTTTAAGTTCTTAAAAGAATTTTAACCTTTATTGACACTGGGGCAGCCTGCTTTCAACTTTTTTCATACACTCTGTTTGCACACACCAGCGTATTATGGTAAATCGAACACTTACAGTGGGCTTTGGTACCACTGTTTATTCTGTCCACGGGTTTAAGAATAATCATTCATGATTCCTTCTAAACAACTAAAAGTAGGGCAGGAGCTTTAAATAAATAACACAAATTCTTCACATCTTGTACCAACAATCAGGGATCGTTCAGCGGCCATTCTCATACGACGATGACATATCGGACTATCTTCGCGAAACTTTGGGATAATCAGACAAGACAGAGTACATAACCTAACAGTGTTTTACCATGGGAATCATGCGTCGTGCTTAGGATTATTTAACGATAAATAACTGGTCGCATCCTCGAGCCACATAAGAGTTTTCGTGACTGCAAACATATTGGTTATTTCGTTAAGTGAGGCTGAGGTTAAACTCTGTCGTGCTTAATGAATGAGGTATACTACGCAAAAGAACAATTACCATCATAAGATATACACGTTTACAAGTTACAATCTGACCCCAGATACTATCATTTTTTTATATTGAAGGAAGATTTATTATAGGGATAGAAATCATTTTAAAGTTTACCTAATTTCACTTTCAACGAGCTCCCGAAAGGATATTTTACTGGTATCGAGGTGTTCAGCCACTTTTTCCTAAAGGTTTATCCGCAATACGAAGTCTCTATCCGGGCGTTTTCCTACACAGATTTATAATGGTGTGATAACCTAGAGATCTGTCGCGCATTTTCCGACCTAAGATCATTGTCCACGTGAATCAAAGTTTTGACACTGTAGTCAAAACATTAATCGCGGCTTCACACTCTAATCGAGCAAGAAAGTTTGGAAAATCCACGGCAGATCGGGACCCGGATAACCACTTTGTTTTTTTTTTTTTAAGTAGTAATATTTTGATTTTAGTATTTAGTCACATTTTAAGCAGCTGAAATAAAATGGGGTACCTAGAACATAGCGGGACACCACCTGTGCCTTTAAAGACCTTTAGTTTTAATAGAACAGACATCTATGAGGAGCTTTCTCGTTTTGAAAGGGTAAATAATAATACGCCGTTGAACGGCATATTTCTCAAAGCTATGCCCGTGATGGTGATCTAACCTTTATAATTTTGGGAGATACATTCTCTAATTTTTTTTCGACCACTTTCTCTTTTCAATTACTTGGGTATATTTTGTTGGTTGAGAGCTTCAATTTACTATCAACTCCGTTATTTGATCTTCAAGCCTAGTGACACAAGTTATGGCAGTGAGTTAACAAGAAAGTATTCTTATAAAATACACTATGATGTCTTTTTAATCTGCATAGCGTCTAATTTTTACAACATTTTAACAATTGAATAAAAACGAGGTGATATAAATTATTTCCTATCGGTCTATAACTTGAATACACACACACTTCATTCCTGTATCATCACTAGTGTTATTCAAGACTTCATACTTGGTCTTTTCCAAATTGTCGGAGTTTATTTGTCAAATCCAACTAATTGAATGAAACTGCCGAGGTCCTGTACATTACCGGGGATTAAAGGAAGCATTTTGAATCTAAGCGTGTTAGGTACGTCCCTCAAACTTTCTGGCATGGGGATAGTGAGTTCAATTTTGTCTTTGCGCGATATATGGGCGTATAAACGCTCACTCGTCGTACATAAAGGTGGAATTGGCAAAAGCAATCATGATTATATCTCGCTGTCCGTAGTACGGCTGTTCCTAACTTAACATAGTAGTAAATGGAGAATTAAACACATATTTATTAATTATTGTTATCAGCTCTTGCGGGCACACTATCTCACCATCGGACCTCATGCAAAATACGCATATCTGTAATCGACATTCCCTCACCTTAGCAAAGTAGGCAAGCGATTCTAAAACTCGAATCGTACAGTGGCTAGGATGTATATACCTCTCACTAATTGGCACAATGGCTTCCATGAATGCAGTCCTACCCGCCGTGAGTCCGTTGTGTCCTTGATCAGGATAAACAGAGTGAACAGTGTATGAAAACATGGCCTTAGCAAATTTATAATGAACACGTCCAGGACAGCATTTGACCCAATGGAAGGTCATTCTGCGCGATTATAATTGTTATTACGACCAATGTATTCTTGCGAACTGCTTGCTTAAATGTGACATGTTTGAAAATCGCCTGCCATTACGAATGATATCCTGTTTTAATTACCTAACTACCTACGTCGCATTCAAAAACCGCCGTTGAATGGCTGAAATATTTGCCAAAACGGCTTAAAACAGTAATAATACATATTATTAATGATAGAACTTCATACTAAACATATCTGAACAAGTTTTGTATAATACAAGTGTTCAGACGGAAAAGGAGATATACACACATAGTACAGGTGTTTGATAGACTGGATATTGCTCATAAATATATATGGGAAGTTTGACGATGTTGATTAATGTGAGGTGGCATTGCTCTGTGCATTTTCTTATAGTGTGGGACACGTTAAGTTTCTTTCGGCAGTTAATTTGTGAGATAAATACTTTCCCACGATAACTTTACTCTTCGTATGATTGTTTGCACGAAGCGCATAAATTTTAACTCAAATTGTTTCTATTGATAGTGGTTAAGAGGTTCGTAACTTTCGTCGGAATAGTTCATTGTGCTTCCCTCAATCCGATTAGACAGAAACGTTGAACGCCTAAAAAGTCAAGATGTGTTTGTGAAAACACTGAGATTGGCTTCTCCAGATTCCGATTCTAACATGCCGTGAAGGGCTGCCAAAAGGATTATGGCATGTGAAATACTGAAAATCTACACTTTTACTATTCAAGAATTATGGCCATTATGTCACGTGTATGGAGAGAAGTGAGGTAATACTTCAAGGTGCAAGGCCAGGATGATACAAAAATAATGTTTGGTTGACTTGATTAATTATTTATTGTTTTAGCCGCACCGAGAATATTTGATCACTAGTGCTGGAGACGGCCACCAATGCCTGGGTGAATGGGGTTGCAAATTTAGGCCTACTGCTCGGCACTCAGGGCTTTGGCAGGGAGGGACTTTTCGTGCATAAACCTGGTGTGACAACGGGAAACTCGTGTTTTTTTGCGGTTCATATCCGAATGATCGCCCCATTCAGTCGCCTCTTACACACGCAAAGGTACCTACGACGAAAGGTGTTAGTACCAGCAAGGAACACACATGTGAAATTATGAGTCCATCTATTTGTCATCATCAGGATTATTTACTGTGTTGCGTTATACGTCCCACCGAGAATATCATCTTGGGCGTAACCATGCCTGGTTGAAAGGGCTTGCAAAATTATAGGCCTATGCTCGCACTCAGTCGAGCCTCTTGATGCACGATGAGGGATCTTATTTCGTGCCACACTTGCTGTCTGAGGACGGGCTCCCAGGTAGTCGGTTTTTTATTGCACGTACTCATTCCGCGAAGAACCTGTTCATGGTGCAATCCCACTCCTAGTTGCTCTCTTTGGCGTATCAAAGAAGAGGGAAATTGCGTGGAGATCTACTATTCTCACTTATTTCCGTAATTGCACCAACTGGTATATTCTATAGTTATTTTTTACACAAACTAAAGATATGGGGCCAATTGTTAACGGTTTTTGACATGTAAGTCAACCTTCAAGTCAAGAGGCAAATAAGTTTGGTAACCAGTAGGAAAAGGGCTTGTGTCATAAGGAAACACATGATGTAATATGAAGAGTCCCACCACTTGCCATTGGGAAAAGTTTATGGAATGTTAATATTTTTAAAAGGTGGTCAAAGTTCGTCTCAGGAGTAATTAGGAGTAATATCTGTTGATGGTACCAGTAGAAATCAAAAAGGAAAAACTGTGTAATATGAAATTTTAAGTGCTCCACTTGGCTTACCACATTTCTATAAAGTGTATCTTGCAATCTTATTGCAAGTTTATTAGAAAGAAGTAGGTCACTACTTAGAAGTCATGGAAGGTCAAAAAATTGTGGTACCAGTAGATCTAGGGCTTGTCATAAGGACCGCACATGGTAATAGAAAGTTCCCATCACTTGTCATATTCATAAGAAGTTATGGCCAATGTTAATAGGTATTGTTGCAGAAACAACAGACGGATTTGGCCAAAATTCTAATGATGCCACGAATATGATTTCTACTGGTACCAACATTTTTGACCTCC
>CAJDSM010034302.1:9138-23019 GCA_903981925.1 Ostrea lurida
ACCCCACTATAACTACGCAGTTTCACACTTGTTAATGTCAGCCGGTGAAGGGTTGCAAAATGAGACCTGTGGCACGGCGCGCTTATGATCTTTCAGTAGGAAGGCTTTAATTCGTGCCACACCGGCCTGTAAACGAGACCTCGGATTTTGTCAGTGATCTCATCAAGGACTGTCCCATTGTCACCTCTTACCCACCATGCAAGGGATTAGTGAGGACCCATTTCAACACGGGTTCCCACAGAGACCTGTATTGGTGCAGGGGCGTAGGAGAGGAGGGGGGCACATTGCCCCCCCCCACTTTTTCAATAATTGAGGGGGGGGTATGTTTTGTGCCCCCCCCCCCCACTTTTTATCCAATAATTTTTTTCTGCATAAAAAACACCACAATTTAGGGAGTGTGCCCCACCCCCCCCCCCACTTCAGGTTGAAATGCCCTTTTTTTTTTTTTTTTTTTTTTTTTTGTTTGTCACATATTTTTACAACTGTGTTGCCGCCCCCGCCCCCCCCCGCCCCCCACCTTTTCAGTGTTTCCAACAGGACCCTTTTTTTTTATTTTTTTTTTATTTGCTTGACACGAACTTTCTCAAGTCTTGCCGCCCCCACTTTCCAAGATTTTTTTTTTTTAGTTTGCCCCCCCTTTTCAAAAATCAGTCCTACGCGTCTGTCGGGGGATAAAAAAAAAATGTCAGACCATTTACTGAAAAGGTTGAGAGTTGTGAAGATATAGTGTTTGTTGCTTGTCGTTGCAAGATTGCAGAAATGTCGTTACTGAATTTGGGACAGACAAGAAATGTTATTGGCAGAAATGAGAGAGTTCATCGTTACTGTATTAGGAAGATGAAAATGCATGACCAATTACTAGCGAAGTATGTGAAAAACACGATAAAAGTTATGTTGGTAAGATGAGAGAACTGGTCGTAATATCATGAAGATGAGAAAATATCTTACTGTTATTGGAGAGAGAGGAAGAAAATCATTGGCCTATTGATTAAGGTACGTGTGATTAAATGTCAAGATTTTGTTATGGAGGGGATTGAAAATGCCATGACCCTATTGGCGAGATGAAAAAATGTTATGACTTTATTTGGGGAGATGAAAAATTCGTAGCGATCTGTTATTGAGGAGATGGAGAAATGTTAGCACTGTCATTAGAGGAGATGCCGCAGAATGTTCGGAACTGTTATTGGGAGCAATGAGAAATGTTAGAAATGTTATGAGTATTATTAGGGATATATTGAGAATTGTATAGGCACTGGTTATTGGGGAGGATAGGAATTAGAGGAATGTCTAGGACTGTTTATTCGGGGAGATGAGAAAATCCGTTAGGAATCGTTATTGGGGGAGATGAGACAATGTTAGAAATGTTTATTGGAGATGAGAAATGTTTAGCACTGTTATTTGGGGATATGAGAAATGTTAATCAATGTTATTGGGAGGTTGAGGAAATGTTAAGGACGAGTCTTGAGGAGATTAGAGAAATGTGTTAGCGACTGTTATTGGGGAGACCTGAGAAATGTTAGGACGGTCTTGCGGCGAGAAGCGGTTCTAGACGGCCGGCCACACACGCTTCTAACAGACTTGCTCATTCGCATACAAGGTGGCGAGTTCAACCCCAGGCAGGAATGGAAGTAGAATCCACAGTTGTATTTTATTGTGCCTCATTTTGCTCTTTACAGAAGTTGGGGGGTCAAACCGGAACAACCCACCTGAATGGTTCCACCCTGCCTTTCGCACGGGCATGGTAGTCAAAATTCTTTCTCAATTAAAGAGGAGGACAATTACTTATTTTTTCTACTCAAATGAAACATTTGAAACGCCCGACAAAGAAAACCATACTAATTATTCTCTTTTTAATGTGTATCATCTGTTTTATCAATGGTTCCTGCTCCTGACTTGATTGCTCCGCCGTGACTCATGCTATGGGGGTCGGTGCATTTCCAGTACCATGTTGTTGAACCATCCCTGGAGGCATGGATATCTGGATAATAATTAGTTTCGCACACTCATACTCACACACACTATATTTGCCTTCTTTGGCAACCAACAGAAAATAATGTGCATGGTACACCAGGTGTCTGCACATAGCGTGAGAGGTCTTTGCATTGAGTTCCGCGGTTATTCCCGGAAGAAAGACTTCTTTAACACTAAAAATAAAAATTAAAACGTTAGCTGCATCCATATGTCATGATATGACTATTGCTACTCTGTTATTCTGTCAACAAAGATCACTTACAATTTGTTCCTTATGCCAGTTGTTGTCCAACCTAGAATATTGTTTGCCACGCCTCTACCGTCCACGTACTGTCAACGCCCTTCTGACAGTGTGTGATTTTCATCTGTTTGGGCGTCTACACATTTGTTTTGGCAATGACCTGGCCTGGATCGTATGTGACGCCTCAACCCCACATGATACAATTTCTCCGTCTGATAATGCAAAGATTCGTTTAAGCGGAAAATCATTCGGAACACTTTTGCCATTATCAAGTATTCTTACAAAGTTTGTCACATTTAAAAGCGAAGAATTGAATCTATCTGCATATGTGAAACAAGTATTAATGCAAGTAGGCCCCCAGCCTTAACGGTTCACCTGACTATCAATAGTCTCCTGCCCAACGTTTTACAACAACCTGTTAACTTCGCCTTTTTGTATGGAATACCACATTTTCAAAATATACAGTATGATATTCCATTCAAATACACATAGTAAGTAAAATGGAAGTTTGAAGCAATCTGACAATCATAATAATATTCCTCTACCCCAAGCGGCCTGAACCATGTTCCAAATATTTAAGTAGAGGCTTCTATGGACATAAAACATCCAAGCTTTTGTTCTATTTCTCAAAAATATATGGGTCTAGAGAGATTTATTAAGCATATCTTTATACCTGTCTGTGTCATTGTGCTCAGATTAATAAGTAAAACACTGGATAGGTTACCTTAGGTATGCCAACAGATTCAAGAATTACTGAGAGAATAACCAGCTTGGTATCGCCTACTCAAGACTATCGTGCTTTTGCTCCCTCTTTAGATACCTCTTTTGCTTCATCTATACTATTCTGAGCTGAAAACTGTTCTCGAGAGCTGAGCCACGTAAAACAAGTAAATAAATCGTATCATCAATTCATCATTTATATCTATAATAAAACTTCTGTCGGGCACAACTGGCCGTCTCCTGCCAATCTGCTATACTCTCATTTTAACATCAATAACTTCTACACACACACAACAGATGTGTATACTGCTGACAACTAATGGAACGAAATACTCATTGAATAACGATATGCATACCATGGCTAACTCCTGTCATCTAATTACGATATGCAAACCACTGCTAATCCGCTGTCCCACTTAATACCATACGTTACCCACTCGCTAACCCCTTGCTCCGATAGGCCGCTACCCCACTCGTCTAATCCGTCCATATAGATCATCAGAAATACCTTAACACTGCTTAATTCCCTGTCCATTAATCTACTGATACGTTTACCTACTGCCTAATCACCCTTGTCCATTATACGCATACGTTACCACCTGCTACATGCCCTTCCATTACTACGACTAACGTATTACCCACAACTGCTAATCCCTGTCCGATACGCTTAACCACTCCCTGGCCTAATCCCTTGTCCATTTAATCAAGCGATACCTTCACCAGCTACTGTCTATCACCTTTGTCCTACTTAATACGATACTTTACCACTGCTAATCCTTGTCTGATTAATGACGCGACTACGGCTAATTCTGGCGATAATATACGTTCACTGCTAAATCCTGTGTCATTAATACGATACGTTACCACTGCTATTCCTGTCCATTAATACGTACCTTCCACGCTAAACCCCTTGGCCTTTACATACTACACTGCATCTGTTCCCTAAACATTTAGTTTCCATGCGGTAAACTATAGCTTGTGATGTTCAGACATCACGTTTCCGTAGTCCTGCATAATCCGTACACTACAACCTGTCTAGCTTTCTTTTAAGGGCCATCGCAAAATGTACATTTCACAACACTTTTTTTCTATCTCCAAAAGTTGAAGACTTTCAATGATACATGATAAAAGTTTGCAGACAAACCAACAAGCATCATTCAACGTCCCTTCAGTAATATTTGATGACGTTGAAAATCATTAATTATTACCAACAACTGATGCGGGTTTTCTCTGTAGTTCTATCATCTCGACAGGGCATTACGCAATTTGCCATTCTCCAAAAAGAGAAAGGTAAACTCAGACATTCATGTATTGACACAATCCATGGTTGCAAATCTACACTTTCATCAATCTGTTATCTTCTTCCAGAAACACTAGGTAAACTATGGTCTTGATTATTTTTCTCAAAGAATATCTAGGGTACTATTGATTTTCATATTACAACACACTAGTTCCTATAAATACTGACATTTATCCAGATGTTACCCATACTGACCGCCGGTCACCACTCGTGGTCTTGTACTTCTTCGCTACAATGCTAACTCGGATGTTCGTCGAGTCGGGGCCAGCTTCATGACTCGTGTCACAGTATACTACAATGATTATTCTGTTCGAACTACCAACATATCGTAGGCAGCCTAAGGAGAATCCGCGGAGTATCTCTGATATGACCTCAAAACACGAAAGGTCCCGTATCCAGCGAAGTCTGACGTTGGCACGTTCGCTTTCAGAAACTGTAACTAGCTACGGCCGCTTAACCGTTCGTCTGCTTGGCTGCATGTTTCAGGTATGTAGTTGAAAAATTCTCGCAGAGACGCTCAAAAAAATTCGCAACTTGACTTTCAAAAGTTACGCTCATATATATTCAGCTGAACTTGTAAAACGTACAGTAAGCGTATTACTTAAACATTCGGGCTAGAGCTTCTACCCCGAATTTTACTGGTAGACCGTAGGGTAGCCCCGACCATGGCTAGTTCTATCATTCACAGACAACTGGATACGAATACAATGCCTTGCTCTTGGTCTTTCTTCAGAAGAGGCCAAGAAAGATTTGTTACATCTCATTTGGTGCCAGCAAGTTGAAGCTATAACATTTCTGTATCGCTTCGCGCGCGAATGAAAACTCCAGAGTGCTTCTAAATCTGAGACCGCATTGTTAACGAGCCCCGCATAAACCTGTAAAACAAAGCATTATATTACAATAAGAAACTCTTAAGAAAGAAACAGGCATTGCATTAGCATAGGAGAATGATTTGATTTATTTAATGTCAATGTTTTTTATAAATTTTGGATTGGACAATCTATTACCGATCGTGATACAGATAATGACTGGTTTTTATATAGCGTTTTATCCCAGAGATCGATCTTTGTTGCGTTATGTATGGCCTTTACATCCACCTAAGTGCTCAAAAGCGCTTTTACAATGCATTATTACACCCAACAGACCTTACATCCAGAACCTTACTCAGTGCAAAAATGCCGTTAAGGGCGCTAGAACAATAACATTCTGACAATAATATTTCACTGTCTATAGCCACGGTTACCCTTTCTTACACTTGAAAGAAGTAGGAAGAAAATTCGTGTTAAAGGTGCCTTTTCCCAAGGACACAACGTCTACCCCTGCCGCGCCAGGACTCCGAACCCACGACCTCTCTCTAAAGATCTGCTTGATTGATTATTTGTTTGTTTTTCGTCCCGTCGAGAATATTTCACTCATATTGAGACGTCACCATTGCCGGTGAAGGACTGCAATTCAGACATGACATATGCTTAGCACTCATGGGCTTTTAGCAGTGAGGCTCTTTTGTACGTGCCACACATGCTGCGGACACGGGACCTCCATTTTTTGTAACGTCATATCCTGGAAAAGACCCGTTGATTCTCACTTCTAAATTACCGAGCTCTAGGCGAAGGAGCGGTATCACTACCTATTTTACGTCTAGGTGTTGAGCGCGCCGGGTTGCCGAGCAAACGGGGCGTCACGAGGCGAGAGCTCTACCACTGAGCCACGCACAATCTGACGACCTAACCCACTAGAACCACCACACGGCCAAAGTACGCATTAACACATTTTTTGTAAGTACAGTCACTGTTCGAATTGTTTAAAAAAGTACCCAGACTTACATTACCTCGCAGCAGGTTAAAGTCTTACCTGAGGATTTTGGCAAATGACGGTTTGAACAAATTCCACACTATTCATGAATTGCATGTTTTGATTGGTTATGTTCTAGCTGTAGACACGTAGGCGGACGATGTATGCTTCTTTAGTTTCTGCTGCACTTTCTCTGTTGAGACAGGCGGCGAACAACAGGAACCACGTTTCCAGGAGTCGCGCCAACTCATTTCCAAATCCAGAATCACACCCCGTGATCAAGACATGACGGTTGAGGTTTTATGTTTTTCATAAATTTGTTTTACCTCTGTGGTTGCTCAAAAGTATTGTAGCATACGTAAAAAAACGAAGGAGTAATCGCTAGTAGGCGTACATGATTGCTGCATATAACAATAAAAGTGGCACTAGTTCTTTTTTGTAGGGAAAGATAACCTCTTACATTTGTTGTGTGATTTGGGACATGGCTTTATTTGATGATGACTATTATTTTACAGAGGCCCACAGGCTTAACGGTCACCCTGAAGTTCATTACCATATAGGAGTCTCATGTTTTGATTTAAAGCTCTGATCAATGAATCTATTGTTATCATATTTCAAAATATGAATTCAGATGGAACAGTATTGCTATTTTAATGTCAAATTGTGTTTGACCTTTGAACTTTTGACTCCCAGATTCAATGGAAAACTCTTCATGCCCATGGGTAGCCTCATATGTATGATGTTATGGGGGACTCCACATACAAAGGATAATTGCTCTCGATTACTGGAAAACCATACTAGCCTACTTTGATGTCCAGTGCGCTTGACCTTTGACCTTTTTGTCCGCAAAAATTGATAAGGAACATCTTCGTCCCATAAGTAGTCGATATGTATCATATGGTGCTCTACGGTTGGAAAGGATAACCACTTTTGCGCTCAAAATCATTGCCATATACAGACGGATGGCAGACAAACCGCGATTTTCAGTATGACACCTTACCCCCTAACTTTGTTGCTAGAGGTATAATCCCTATGGTTCATTTCAAATATCATTCAGTTTCAAATTAATTATGATAGCATTAAATGAAGTTGTTTTTTCATAATGTTACACAATAAACACTATGTCCTAAGGTTTGCCCCCCCCCCCAGTTCAGAACCCCTACCCAGGGGATCACCCAAAGTTTACAATTGGATAGAGGGCCTCCTGCTCTATATCAACTATATTTTAGTTTTTCTTATACATGTTGCAGTTGTAGAGAAGCGTTTTTCTGAAATTGTTACATGTTTGGCTAATTCTTTGCCCCACCCTCAGGTGCAAGAGTCTCTGATATTTACAATTCATGTGTCCCTTGTTCCAAAGATGCCCTCAATACCAAATTTGAAAATAACATTGGAATCAAGTGATCAAGAAGTAAAAAAAATATTTCATACTTGTTACACACATTCATCAATGACCATGTTTGGGCCCACCTGGTTACTCAGAAATGAAATGTCCACGGACTGTTTGGATTATTTCAATTGTAAAGTTCATCTCAGATATCGTGATATAAATACACATAAACCGCAATGCAACGTCCGTCATAATTACATTTTAGTGTATGCTTTACTTTACACCTAATTGTATGAATGTCAAACGCCATCTTTTGCGCGACGTCTTCGTAGCTAAATATTTTCACATTTTTACATCTTTAATGTGATCCCTATTTTTTACTTGTTTAATAGTGTTAGTACAAACACTATCTTTTTGGAAACTTCAAAAATTATGAGTAATTCATGATGGATCAAATATTTTAAAATTTTGTTCCACTTCCTAATTACAAAGGACCTTTGTTTAGATTCCTCCAGGTTTTCCGACGGTTTCAGACCTGTTCTTAAAGTGCAATAGGCAGGACGTTTTGGTGAAATTTTAGGTCAGCGATCTTATCAATATTGCACCTACACAGCATGTAGTGCATGTGTTAAACATGCCAATAAATTTCATCTTGTTTACAACCTTTTTCAATTCTATTAATATCATTATCTCTTTTTTGACGTAACTGTCATCTACCGCTGCGGCTATCTAATAGGTGGATGCACAAGATGCTACGGAGTGTAGTACCTCCAAACAAACAGACACTTTGTATTACATATAGTGGCGAAGGTTAACATGGTGAACCGTAATCAGAATCTAAAAATACATATACAAAATCGAGTGTAGGGCAACAACGGACCTAAGACAAAGCGAAGCAGGATCAGGTACCATGAGGAGTGAGGCATCCTCTGCTGACAGCGGCTCCAGACACCGCCGTAGAGACCCTAATCGGAAATAAAGACTATCCACACGGGATTAACCCCGTCGTAATCTAGTAGGCGAAATGAACGAGTCTAGTTAACAAAGGGTATGAAACAAATCAGTCTAACATATTGGCTTAGTAATAGGAGTTGTGTAATCGCAAACAAGGTCATCTATACTAGACGACCGTAGAATTCTGCGAAAATGATGACTTTAAACGAGATTCGTTATAATCCTGCAACATCACTTGTTTTGTTGGTAGTTCGCTCCGCTTAAAGTCCCCAGCATTCCATGGCAAGTTTGTTAGACTGTCCATTTTCCTACGCTAGATTGACGACGGGTAGATCCGTTCTTGTTCGACTAAGGGTCCCATGGTGGGTGTGACCGGTCGGCAGAGAATGCTTACTCCTCCATGGCACCTGATTCTGCCTTAGCTTTTGTCGAAGGTCCGTGTTGCCCTACACTCGACTTCATATATATGTTGGGGGGGGGGCATTTATTATGATTACATTCAACACATTGTTAACTTCTCCAATTTATATTACCTTATTGTATAAAAATTGAAGTTTTGCCTGGGTCACTTCATTGTAAATTCAAACTCCAATATGACCGCTCAACTACCTCTTTTGAAACTCCTGCAACAGCATCTTGATTACAAAGTAGCCAACCTCGATTCAAAAACTGATCATACGCAGAACAAGCTCTTGCATATCGAATAAGTTTAGAGACATACACACCATATGCAGGTTGTTGAGTTTTAATGTAATATATGAATGAAGTGAACTCAAGCTATTTCATACACTTCCCACTACATTTTTAAGTATGGAAAGTTGACGATGGAGAAGCTGAAATCGTCCTGTTTGTCATAAAGTTGAGTTGTTAGTTTGCCGTTAATGTCTATGTTCCAAATATCCAAGTATGAAGCAAAGTTGAAAGACTCTGTGGTGTCCTTTATTTCTAGTTCGTTGATATATATTGAATCGACTATGAATGAAAATCATTATCATTAATCGACAAAATGTCGTCAATATATCGAAATGTCGAGTTAAAGGCCAGCGCTAGAGATATTTTTTTCTTTCCCTGTAGAGACTTTTGAATGAATTCTGCCTCATAAGAATATAAAAACAGGTCAGCTAACAAAGGAGCACAATTCGTGTCCATGGGAATTCCAACAGACTGTGGAAGGCCTGATCGCCAAACACTACAAAGATATTGTTAATGAGGAACTCCAGCATTATTTGAAACATAAAATACATAATCTGTCAGATAAAGCCTACCATTACACCGTCCTGTTTCAGTTCTTTAAAGGTAAAACACCACATTTAAATTGGCAGAAATTTGAATATCCATCGCAACATATTTTCTACTTGAAAACACAGTTTACGGTTTGGTAAGTTCTAAGTGTTGCTACGGTTTTGAAGTTCATCATTCCCTATTTAACGAAGTTTTTCGCCACAGTTTCTAAGAATACCGACCATCCGATCTAAGAAATAGATGGACATATCAAAATTATTCAAAAAGAAGTTAAACTTTATGTGACCAATTTGTGTTTTTCGATTCCACATCCCTTGGGAAAATTTTCTTTGCAAGTATGTCATCCACCACAGTATAACTCTTATTTTGACGGTCGCAATACGAATGTTTAAGACTTGTGGATATTTAGTTACTAACAGTCAGGAAAGGCAAGCAGTGAACGACTAGGAATCTGATTTTCTACAGGTTGCACTACTACACGATTATACGGGTTAGAGGACGCGATGGACATCAATCCACCAATATTGCTCAGGGCCTCTCTACGAGGCATGTCTCTGTATAAGGTTATAGATTCTTCCCGTTTCTGTGTTGTGTTCCCTGGATTTTCAATTGTCACAATAGTTTTGTCTCCTTCAGAAATTTTCGAATGTTGCTTTTTGTCCATGGATCGGTTTACACTGGGTTGTATATTATACCTCTCTGTTGGTTCACTTTTTACAGAGCTATTGACGCCTATAAAGAGAATATAACAATTCCTCTAACAATATAAACTGCACATCAGTAATATTTATTATTATCCTATTTATATTACTAAAGGTGAGAATGACTTACTCTTTCTACTGACATATTTATTTTACAAGTGTCAGGCATTTTTTGCTCAAATTATATGCATGTATTTTGACATAACAAATACGACCACAACGTACAAATTTGTTTATACTATTTTTCAAAAACACACTTTTAAAAAAATCATACATACATTTCATGTACATATGCCACAAGTGTAAAATGTCAAGGATTTGGTTTTAGATACTATGCAATGTATATAGAATAGGTTCATATTTTCTGTTGTTAATGATTAGATCGGAATGCTATATAATGATTTCAGTTAGAGTGTGATCGCGAGGACCCAACATGTTAGCTTGGTCAGGAGGCTCTTCAGTAAGGACGCCATTCTTGCCAAACAGAGTATCATTAGATCTGTCAATATCCTCTGACTTAATTTTATCAGACCTTCTCGAGTTCATACCAGTTTTGTCCTTCCCAAAATTTGATAAGTCCTCATTTGGACCTGGATTGGTAATACCAGATGGCGGTTTGACGTCACCATATGGTGGTTTGATTATACTGGATGTGTTGTCACTGGATGTTGGCCCAGTCTCATTGGATGGAAGCATTGTTTTTTCTCGTTTTCCTAGTCCCTCTGGCAGAGCAGNTGGATGGAAGCATTGTTTTTTCTCGTTTTCCCAGTCCCTCCGGCGGAGCATCCTGATCCGATGTAACCTCATCCGGAAAGGTAACCTTTTTCTCTGGCTTAACGTCTTCGGTTTTAACAGTTTCGTCCACTTCGAAAATTACGTCATTAGCTACTGTATGTTTCGCAATGATTCCGTTCGGGTGGTTTGAAGTAACGGTGATTGGTTGGTTTGAAGTAACGGTGATATCATCATCGCTTCTGCTAAGATCAATCACGGTTACTGTGCCATTCGATATATTTTTCGTTTCTGTAGGTTCTGCTTTGTTACTCGTTGGCACCCCAGGTTCTTGGTTCTCAGCGTCCACATCTTGTAATTCACTGGGGACTTCTGGTGGTGAATGTGGTTTGTCGCTATTTTTAGACTTGCTGTCGTTGTTGTTATTGTTGAAGTTATTGTTTNTCTCAGCGTCCACATCTTGTAATTCACTGGGAACTTCCGGTGGTGAATGTGGTTTGTCGCTATTTTTGGACTTGTTGTCGTTGTTGTTATTGTTGAAGTTATTGTTCGCGTTATTTTTTGAAGTCAAAGGTCCTGGCATCGTCTTCAGACTACCAGCCATTCCAACAGATATCAGGGGATCAATCTTTCTTTCTACAAATGACAGTGTATACACACATCAGTTGAATTATATGCCATCATCCATATGTGTTGGCCTGTAAAGCTACTGAAATAACGTAATTCTTCCTTACTTGTGAAAACTTTGTCTTGTTGTTTTTTCTTGTAACATTTATAGCCCAGCACGGCGCCGATTATACCTGCTATGACCAGCAAAGAGACTGCAATACCAGCTACTATAGCCGCCGTGTTGTCGGCCTCGACGCTTGCAGAAGTTGGAGTCTCGATATCTACGAGTTAAGGTCAAAAGGTTATATTAATTATAAGTCTTTTTTTTTTCTTAGTATCATAAGTAAACAATTTAATACAAATAATTGTTTATATATTCATTGCCAAGTTGTTCATTAATATTCCATAAATATTGCCCGTACGTTGAAATGTAGCACAATTGAATTGTATAGAGAGAATTATATGTACACTAATATACTTACAACAGGTTGCTGGAAAAAATAGTAATGTTGCTTAGTAAAAGAAATATATGGCAATGTAAGATATAATGTCTCAAATCTAATTTAAGGCACTTCACCTTATGGTGGCGATTTATGAGTGAAGAATAGTAAGGAAAACATTGTACATATTACGATGTACATGTAGCTGCAGTAAGCTGACACATAAAATGGTTCACCCAATATGCTGCATTCAAAAATCACGGACATATTTAAAATATGAAAATATTGTTTAATTACAGATAATACAATAACTATAGCGATGATCCATGGTATACCATTTATGTGTATGTCAGTTATGGTTCTTACTGTTAGGGACAAGGTAGAGCAGATTCCCGGGGACGGATGGCTTGGTAGTTGAAGTTTGTCCTTGCACGCAGTTCTCTCCCTTTTCTGAGACTGTGATATTCTCGCCATCAAAATCAATTACCTACAATTCGTTTGTCGTCTGTTATATCAGGAATAATATCATAGTCAACATGGGTTGACAGTTCTTTAACAGTGATGAATTTACTTTAAATTAAGCATTGATCCACTTACAAAACAGGTGAATCTGTAAGTCCGTGGGCTTGTGGTGAGAGTTTGGTCGAAGTTGATGACACTCTGATAGTACGTACTTCCGTTGGTGAGAGTAGCCACACAACCCAAGTGTCCACCATCTGCGTTTAAAAGAAAGCTGACAAGTATTAGATTTCAACTGCTGAGTTTCCAGCATCTTTATGAAATGGTGGTCAATGAATACAACAGATTTCCTGAAAGAATAGCCGCCCTCGAACTCTTGTACGAACAGATACAATCTTGAATTTTCAAGATAAAAAATCTTAATCAAGTAATTTTTAAATGATTATCTTGAATTTTCAAGATTTCTTAAATTTGTATGATTACAGTTTGACCGATTTTTAGAATTAATGCAATTTGAAAGAGTATGATTGCAAGATTTATGCATCCTCAAATCATATAAAGTTGCTCGCTCGATCTATGGCGTGTAAAACTTTCATTTCATACAAATCTTAATTTATAAGCTCCATCCCCATATTCAATACGAAATTAGACATATTTACCAAGATTTTAAGTTAAAAGCTTACAACGAGCACAAACTTGATAATACGTGTATGTCCAACTGAATAGCGGGCGTATTTACCTTAAAAGGTGCTAAAAAGTGTCATTGACCACACAACAAATTGGTTGTATCATAATAGAATGCAAAGAATTTAGTTAGCTTAGTTTAATACCAGAGAAAGCCACCAAGGTGGGGCAGAGAGAGTAATCAAAGATCATGTTTGTTCGGTTGTTGTTGCAGACGTCCAGCAAGGAATATCCCCAGGCCACACCACACGTGGATTCATGAGTGTAGGTGAACACTCCCAAAAATGGTTTGGCACAATAGGACAGCGCCTCCGACTCGGAGCCTACAAGTCAGATGAACTATATATCGTACCGTCGGGGAACTTTCATGAATTTTTTTTTTATTTTCAGTGCATGATGTGTGGAATACCTTTCTTCACAAATACTTGGAAGAGCTCCGTAGCCTGTCCCGTTGTGCAAACTTCTGTATACACTGTGTAGAGACTGGAACCAGCGTTGTTAACTGTAATTTACTAGTATGATTAAATAAGGGAATGAATGCCTTCTCTTTTGTTTTTTGCAACCATCAGTGTTAATTTATTGGTCTTAATCTGAGTTTTACCGCCAAATCCACGCTTCTATGTCAAAAGTGTGAGGGATAAAAGTTATTCACTATCATATGAAATGAGTTGGAGAATATGTGAAATTCAGACAATCGATGTGATAGC
>CAJDSM010034303.1:16075-26867 GCA_903981925.1 Ostrea lurida
AATTTAAGCCCATGTTTGGCACTCAGAGCATTTGAGCAGGGAGGTATCTTTATCGTGCCACACCTGCTGTCACACGGGTATCAATTTTTCATGTCTCATCCGAAAGACCGCCCCATTCGGTCGCCTCTTACATGTACAACACGCAAGGGGATGCTGGGGACTTATTCTAAGAAAGATAAATGTTTTTGAGGTCAAGAGAATTATACAAGACGACTTTTCAAAGCTTGCTTACTTAGCCCAACCAAAAGGCAGGATTTCAATCTTTGAATCTGGATGGGTTGAAATTAACTAAAATGTGTGTTGTATTTATTACAATCTTCCAAGATATTGTGCTAAAGAAGGCATGGAATGTTGCAATAGTTGTGAATTTATTGGCTTCAGCATTTCCCCCCACATATTTTGATTTCTGTAAATTATATCATTGATTATATAGCAGCTAAAAGAGAGAACATTTTAAAATGAAATTACCATATATAGTTATATACCAACCAAATGTGCTTTAATGAATACAGATAATTAGTTATTTCCTTACAAAATTGAATTGTCGGTATTGAGAAAATCTTATTTGTGAGTACAGTAATCATAATGATATATATGATTATTTTGTGAATTTGTACAACATGCTGTATGATTTAAATTGTTTTATTCAGACTGTTATAAAGGTGAACGGATGCTGTTATGCATCATTGTTAAATGATTGTTATGAGATAGGAATTAATGAGCGAGTTCACCACTTATAGAATATTCAGCCAATTGTAAACTCGATCGTCCTAACCAATCACCGATATCTCAGTAAATGTCCGAGACAAATTTCCAGTCTCACTTTGGATATATTCACAGCGTGCGCTCCTTTACTCGTTTGTTACCAGCATAAATCAAATATCAAATCGCAAAAATAAGGATGCATGCAATAAATGTAAATGATGTACACAATATGTTCCTGAAGTGGTCAATATATTCTATATCTTAAATATTAATAAGATAATTATAATATAAATCATACAACATGTTGTACAAATCTGAATGCGTTTTCAAATTTACAGAATAATCATATACATGCATATCATTATGATAGTTGAAGGCGTATAGTGATTTGTAACGATGATCATTGTAATTGGTTTGCTTAGGATAATCGCAACATATGTAGTTCTATTAACACTAACACCTGTTACCAAACACACAAAACCACCGAGTAAAATGCATATAGTTTATTAATGGTGCATCTGGCCGCGGTGATATTTTTGGGGGCTACCAAAGAGCCGCCCCCCACAATACAAAGGTTACAACAAACAAGTGACGACCCACAAATGGGTTGATTTGTGCACTGGGTTGATTCTCAAGTGCACAAACGTCACCGATACAAGTAAAACAATCAAATGCATTGCTCAAGGTCTATGACAACCGTAAATGAGTGGACTGTGCACTGGGTGATCAATTCGCAAGTGCACAACCCCACCATGTAATAACAATACAAAGCAATCAAATCAGTAAGAATTCACATCCAGTGAGCCGATGCTATCACTGTATATGGAGCCCATGTCCCCTGTGAATTTAATCAATATACGGCAAACAAAAATTGAGCTATGAATGGTTAAGAGGCCAATATCCCCTGACTTTGCAACAATGCAATGAATTAAGGGGCCACTATCCCCTGACTTTGCAACAATGCAATCAATCAATACTAAACAACAAGCAAGTTGACAGCCAATTTCATCAATGGCTAAGGGGCCAATATCACATCTCTTTGCAATGTTTATTGGCACCCCTCCAGTTGAGTTGGGGTGCGACGAACACGCTACATGCAGGTTCAAAGAACCTAGCAACCGCCATCAAAGGAGCGCCAAACCCAAAATACAACCTTGGTGACGGTCGACAGTACCCCAACTCAAGTGGTCACCGCAGCCAGTGCTTTGCTATCGTGACAGTAATTAGGTGGATACAAATTACCACCACCATGAATGAAATATTTTAAATCACCTTGAAAATAGTTAAGGAGTAGGTCATTACCTAGTTCAGAAAGGTGAACCCCATCTACATGTAAAGGCAAAGATAACGAACAGTGATCAATCTCGTAAGTCCTAAATAGAATACAAAAACAAGAGTTGGGCAATCACGGACCCTGGACACACCAGAGGTGGGATCAGGTGCCTAGGAGGAGTAAGCATCCCCTGCTGACCGGTCATGAATTATGAATTAAATGTATGTCTTTGTAATGAACTGTGGATGTTTGATATAGCCACCTTAGTTTTTGAATGTGATACTAACAAGACAAATTTGTAATTACCGGAAATGTGGCTTTTTTGTATGAGCTTATTCGAGGCATTCCCTTTGGACAGAGAAAATTCCCCCACTCATAGCAATCCATGAAATGATAAAGTAAAGGCTGCTCTGAAAAAACATGCCTCATAAGTGAAGTGGCATACTGCCTGAAATTAAGTTTTTTTTCTAAATATGTCTATGCCCGTGGGGACTCGTGTTAAAATAGGTCTTATGCACACCCTGTCCGTTGCAAGAGCCAATCACACGGGGAGGTGCCCCTGATGAGACCGCAAAAACCGAGGCCCCGCGCCACCGGACTTCTGACACTACCAAGACCCCCTCCGCTCAAAGGCCATAAGCGCCGAGCGCAGGCCCAAATCTGCAGCCCCTGCCGGTAACGGTGACGTCCCCAAACAAGTGAAACACTCTCAAGATGGACGCAAAAACAACAGACAATCGATCAATCTAAACAGTGTAAGGTAATTGGCATGCTCTTAATATCTTCTTCAGAGTTCTTGTGGCGGCAATTTCAGAGTGGTTTTGACAAATACATGTTATATTTCCCCAATGACTAGAAAATTTGTTATTTTTTCGGGTCAGTTTGGTTCAAAAAGCAAATTATCATTTAATCTGAAAAAGCCTAGATTTTAAGACTTTCGATAGGATTGTTGGTAATAAGTGTGGGAGATCTTCGTTTTTGGAATGGCAAGGTCAATTTTAGAACAAAATCACGTGACTGAAAGTTTCTTAGCTCTTTAAGTTTTTGAAAAATCTTCCACCTTGTCTTTTGAATTGCCAATTATGCTTGGAATTAATTAAAGTCCCAATTTAATAAGTTTGTACTAAATTTTTCCCATACCCATGAAATGTGTCAATTGGTTTCAGCTTCCTTTTTTACAAAAAAGTTAACATCAAAGTCTGTATCTTTCAATGTAAAATCTTTTAATTCCATAAAAATAAAAAAAAAAACTTGTAAAATAGGACATATGAAATATAATATTATAATACAAAAATAAACAGTGGGGTTATTGATGTGTTCACATTCTGTCTCACAGTAGGATGGCATATCAAGATAAAAGCTACAAACATGTTATTTTCAGACATTATTTGAAATATCAATGCTTTATACATTTGCTGTAAATGCATGTATTTTTCGCTATTATTATAACATCAATAATATAAAGGTTTTTGTAAACATTAATATGGTCGTTGGGGGTAATTAATCGCTTAGTCGTAACTAATAGAGTATTACTAAAAATCGTAATGGGTATTAATCTCTCTCTTTGACGCTATTTCAAATCAAAATATTTTCTTTCTTTCTTGATTCTACATGCATATACAAAAATACATATTCTAAACAAGTAAAATGGTCCGACATGCCAAACAATTTGAGAAAACCAAAGTTAGAATTAAAGTTGATATAGTAAGACACAGATTTATATTCCGATACATGTAATTTGTTGACTTAAGCATTTGAAATAGTCATTAACAAGTACAATTTAGTAGAATACGATAGATTAAATTCAATTCACAAACATCTATTGCATTTTGAAAAGAAAGAAGAGCACTGATCGTATGCATATAGTCTGTGAAAAAGTCTTGAGTCGCATTCGGTAGTGGTGCAAATGAACCTTAAATGATAGATGCGCATTAATAGAAAGTAGCAATGCGAATCCTGTTTCGTTCTATTTCTAGTCTATTCCAAAGAATAATAAAGGCAGTTGTTGTGTCGAGTCAATGTTTTTTTACTATATGGTTGCTTCGTATGACTGTCCGTAATTCTCGGTCTGGAGCGGTATGCGGCGAGGAAGTGATGGTGGACCACTGAATGGAGTAGGAAAGCGGGATAGGCAACGCTAGGGGCCAGTGAGAAGAGCGCTGATTAGTCTGCTTGTAAGGCTAGACTTGTGTGGATAGACTGAAAGAAAATCAGAGAGACGAAAATGATATCCTAATAATGAGATGAAGTTTTGGATAAGGTAAGGGTAGAGATGATCATGGTACGTGCTCCCGTGCGCGATACCATAAGGAACGCTTGATGTGCATGAGAGTAAGCTAATTTCAATAGACTATAATTATTATTTCGATGGAAATATTGCCGTGAGTTATTTCTCTGATTTAACGACACAGTAGATTTTTTCTAGTTGACAAGGTCTATGTGTTTGATAACGAGTTTAATCTTTGCATATACTTATAAAGGAAGTGTCGGAGATGCAATGAGAATATTTCGGTAGGGCTATCGATAGACATGTTATATGTGTAATATAACTAGACCTTGACTTTCATTTTTCTGAGTGTGTGAATGAATTATTTAAGTTATATGTTAATTATATTTTACTTACTCTATTAAATCCTGAATTCCTGGTTTATAACAAAATTGAATTTGCATTATTAGGTGAGTGTAATCAACATAACTTTATTCGGTGCAAGAACGTTACTTTATTTTGTAAATTTATTATGTACATTTAGGGAGTAACAGTGTCATGATAATGTTGAGCATATCATCTTTGAGTTAATCTCTTATCGGTGGATGTCTATTGTAAAGATGATATAATATTTGGAGATGAACCGTTGACTTGTCTGACGTGTTTATAAACGTGGTTCGCTTTTGATATTGGTAATTTGTGCATCGAAGTGTGCCCGCTGTCTGTTCCCTTAAGCGTGGTGTCGCTCTCGATGTGCGTCTACACGATATAATAAAGGAATGAAATAGGTCCGCATAATCTAGTCGTTGATATTTCTCTACTCCTTCCAGAGTCAAATTATTTTATTATTTCCTCACTGTCTTTGTGGTATTCATTGGCTCTAATTAAAAATACTAATTTAGCTGATAGGTCCACGCGATATGAATACAACGTGACCCACGCCAGGTATGTATCACAAGGCGCATAATTCGTCTTGGTATGAGATGTGAGGGAAACAGTTCTATAATGATAGAAGTAAATAGTACCTCTTCGTGGTTTGAATACTTGATTGTGAAGAGTTGTCAAAATGACTATGTTACCGGTAAATTTAGATTAAGTTCATCATGATATTAATTACTAAGTCACGTGACTGATTGCTTATTAGCGTGTCCGAGTTACAATGCTGGATATAAGTTCTTTTCGCTGATGAGTAATTATATGTTAAACAGAAGCCAAGTTTACAGATATCCCATTTTTTGGGGTGTCAAAGATACAACTTAGCTAGTATCTGGTTATTGAACTATGTGACATAAAAAAAGGATGTGCAAACAGTTTTTATTACAACAGTCTCAATAATTACTATCTACATGTCTATCGGCTATTGGTGTCTGCGAGCTGATGTTTAAGAGCAGTCATAATCTTTTTTTTTAACATGGATATTTTGTTTATATTGTTTGCTTTGAGTAGTTAGACTTAGGGTATACAGAGTTCCTGTTCGCTCCTGTTATCTTTTCAATATTATGATTATTATCGTAATATAGAATTTACTATCATTTCTAGTGTGAGTAATATATGGGCTACCCAGAGATTAAAATGTATTATGTCACAAAAAAAAAAAACTTTTCAAGAGTAAAGAACGATTATAAAATCTTTTTGGATCTATTCTATTAAAGTCTCAGAAGGCAAATATATATTAGATGTGAATTACAACATTATTGGATTTGAATCCTAGAGATGTGCATAGTGATTCGTATTGTGTATAACTTCGTCTAGCCTGTTAAAGGCTTTGGTGGGAGATCTGTGTTGGAAGCGAAGGGCCAACTTTATCTTTTTCAAACATAAAATGTTACGCGCGTGAAATAAGCTGGAGGGGGGGGGCCAACCCAGAGGGTATTAATTTTAATGTGGGGAAATGTTTACGGAAATATCCCCGATTTTAAAGAAAAGTAAAAATTGGAGGTTGTTTTTGGTGTTTATAAAAAACCAATAAAATTATTATATTAAAACATTCCCCCCCACTGTGAATTCCCAAGTGTATAGAATATGCCATTTATTCCCTGGATTGTATGGGAATAAAAAACTGTTAAAAAAACGTAAACTCTGTTGGGGGTTATATTGTGCACTCCCCTCAATCAAATAATAAAACCCGCTTTGTTCTATACAGAAGCTCATCAAACAAATAAAAATATTACAAATTGTTTTAATCAAAAATATTTTTTGCCTGGGTAGGGGAAATAAAAAAATTGGTACCGAAAACCCTAGTAACAACTGGAGCAAACCAGAAACAAAAAATGCAAAAAAACAACCAGAACCCCCTCGAAAATCTCATAATCATCAACACCACCCCCCACCACCCAAGGGCCCCCCAGAACCAATAAGATGCCCACAGTAATCCAAGAACCGAAAACTGTAAACAAAAACCGAACAAAAACTGTTAACCAAAAACCAGGACCCGAAACTGGAAAAAAAAACCAGGAACGAAAACTTGGAACAAAAAGGAACGAAAAAACCTTGCAAAGCAATAATGCTCAAAAAAATCCAGAAAAACGGTTAATTTAAAAAATGAATTAGCAATCATTCGATGCAGGGAAAGAATAAAAAATCCTTCAAAGTTTAAATGAACTAAACGAGTTTGTTGGGATGGGGGAAAAAACCTTCTTCCCAGAAAGGCAAGATTCCCGCAGTCCCCTAAAGGCATAGAGTCTTAGTTGAAATTATTATCCCCCCTACGACAGCGGGAATCTTGGTTCAGAAAGTGGGGGATTTTCGTTATGCCAAAACGGAACAATTATCGACGAATAACTTTCATCACAGTTTTAATAAAAAAAATAAAAGAAAACTTGGGGGGGGGTTTTTTTTGTTGGGCACAGATTTAGACCTTTTGAAGAGATTCTAGAAAAAAAATTATTATCCTTAATTTTCAACTTTAATAACCAAAACTATAATAGTGTAAAAAAAAACTTTTTTTTTGGTTGAAAAATAAGATCTTGGTTCCCCACTCAGGAGCGCCATGAATATAAAATAGAAATAAGAAAGTAAAAAAAAAACCCAAAACAAAAAAAATACAAATTTAAAAAAAAAAAAAAAAAAAACCCCAATTTTTAACAAAAAAATTTTTTTTTTTTTTTAAAAAAAAAATTTTCTTTTTTTTTTTTTTGCTGAACAAAACGTTGGGGTAACGGTTAATAAATAGAAAAAAATAATTTATGAACGTCGGCAAAGTAAAATTTATCCAATGGGATTACCAACATGCGAGTGGGTTAAATATTTGTCATAAATAAAAAAAAAATTTACTTCAATTATTTTTTTCAACGAGAAATTAAACAATGGCCTTTTTCATCCATGACTAAATTTTTCAATAGCCCTCGTGGGATTTGTACAAATAGATTTTACTTTGGACCCCAAAAACCTTTAAGGTTAAAAAATAAAGCAATTGATTAACACTTTGGAGATGTGGTTCATAGGTTTTTTGTCTTTGTTGCTAATATTGTAGATCACCATGGTGAAATAACAAATAACTAAACAAAATTCAGTCCTTTTTGCGTGATCCTGCAAAGAAAGCTTGATTATTTGTATAAGAAAATCTTCTTCGTTGTAATATTCAGTAGATGTTGATTGCCCAACTTTCTTCGGATTTTGTATGTGTTTTTTGGGACTATGATTACCGTTTTACCAACTTTTGTTATTTCGCGATTTTTAATAAATTATTGTAATCAATGTAGATTCTTCAAATTGTTTTGAAAAAATAAGAGGGTGGCCCCAATTATTATATTCAAGTTTCCCTTTTTTTTCCTGTTGTGGTGATAATATCTTACGAGGGTGGGTTTGGGGTTTTAATTCCAGCCCTCTTTTGTGAAGAGCGATGATAAATATGAACTTTATAATCCCTAGCGAGTAATCAAACTTTGGAGGTTTGGCAAATACGGGAAAACGTTGGGTATAGAGGTAGGGGGGTTTTTTGTTGCCTAGAAGAAGGAAAACAAATTCCCAAGACTATCAAAAACCCGCCCCGTCGAACAGGTAAGCAGCAGTAATCTGTAATCACATATTCAGTGCAAGATGATTCAAGGCGTACAAGTATTGTATGTAAATGTCTGGAATCACCTGACATAAAACGAACAAGATTTGTATTGTAACCCTAGAATATGTTACCGCAGGATCTTATATAAATAGCGGGAACTTTACACAATTGGAATCTTGAAACTTTTGACCCTGTTAATATTATTGTTGTTTTGATTCATTAGACTATATACCCTAATTCTAAACTATTGTTCCTAATGTATCAAAGCAATTCGAAAGAGACTGAACAATCATTATGGCTCTAAGGTGGATGTTTATTGGAATTATTCTGCTTAAATTGGGAAAGTTGAAAAACGGATGATAGAAAGAGTTTTAAATGTACGCCCTTTGTTATCATTATTTTCAGTTTGTTTTTGTTTTTGCCCTCATTCACTTTTGGAAATAAATGATCAACAGGACCATTGTTCCATTTTTTTAAAAATTAGATTAAAACATTGTTCCATAATTAATGTTCAGAAGGTTTGAGAGACCTCGGGGCTAAAGGATTTTTTTTATCTTAATAATTTTTCCTTTTTACAAATAAAAAAAGGGGCCTATATTTGATGAGGGTACTTCTCCCTTTTTTTTTTAAAACGGTTCTCCTTTCAGGAATCTAGATTGGATCAGGGTCGAGATGCAAACAGGTTTTTCTTGTGTGTGTGTTGGAATCTACCACTGGTGACCGCAAATTTTGAGGAACAATTCTTTGTTTTTTTTCTTTCCCAAAAAATTTTTTTGGGGGGGGGGGGGGGGGGGGGGGGGGGGAAAAGGGGGGGGGGGGGGGGGGGAGGGGGGGGGAAAAAAAAAAAAAAAAGGGGGGGGGGGGGGGGGGAAAGAAAAGGATTTTAAGACAGGGTTACTTGAATTGGGTTTAGACAGCCTTTCTTGCGTAAGATTTTGTGCGATTGGGGTTTCTGACTTTTGGTTGTCGGTTTTTTTTTGGTTATTTTAAGTATGGTGGGGTTTTAATTTAATTTGTTAAAATATCCTGGTATTTTTTTTTTAAATATTTTTAAGTTTTTAAAACCGGGGGGGCGATATGTGAAATTTGGTTAAGGAAGAATATACCTTGATGGAAGCGATTGGAGATTACCAAGCGGGTAAAAGCGAACATTCTGGAAAAAGAACTTGCCAGGACTGGGGGGCGGGGTTTCAGGTTCCCTATTCCCACAGATAGGGAACAAATTAAAACCGGAAAACTTTGTAAAATACACCCGGATGGTGAAACCAAGGAAAAAACCCCTTGGGTGGTAATCACCAGACCCAAAGTACGATAAGATATGGGAAGTTTTGGCCGAATATTCCCCTGAATTGTGGTAAAAAGGGGAAAGTTTTTTTATAAACAGGAATACTTTGACCCTTTTTTGGTTGTTTTTAAAATAAGAAAAAATAATAACAGAAGGCTCATAAAAGTTTTTCGCGTTTATTTTGTTTCCCCACTAATTAATCCAAACTAAAATGGCAACTTTTGTACAATATAAAGAATCCCCTCTTTTTTTTTTCCATAAATACATTTACAAGACTTGCATTTTTAACAAAATGGATAGGAAGGTGTTCATATGTGTTGAAAATCAGCCATTGAACTTGTTTGTTAATTCCACATTCGATTTACACACGAGTTTTTCTTTTCTTTTTTTTTTTTTTTTTTTTTTTTTTGAGATTGATTACTTAAAGCAATTGTTGGAGTTTCTTCAATTGACAAGTATCTCTTTAGTTTTTTTGGAAATCATTGTTTCCCACAGTTCTGTTTGAAAATTCCGATGGGGCCCCACCGAATTGTTGCCCTTAATAGTGACCTATTTTTTTTTGTGGAGCAAAGAAATACTCAAATGCTTTACATGAAAAAGAAGAATTCTTCTCTAGCCGGGGATGGGCTTTTAAATTGACATATTTGATAATATGATGAGGTTTTATTTTAATTATTCTTTATAAATATGAAAAATTTTATTCAATAAATGTCGAAATTTCAAATGATATCAAAGAACTAGAAATAAAGGAAAAAAAATGTGTTCTTTCCATGGTCTCCTGTTCCGTCTTTGGATATTTATTGAGACCTTTCATTTTAAGGCAAAACTAAAATTACTTCACTTTTTTAACAAACCGGGATAGGGAATTAATTCTTCATCGTCATGGTTTCCTTATTCCAAAATATACCGCGTCAAAACCTAATTCTATCAAGATAATGCCCAAAATAGTGGTTCCGGTGTAAATGGTCCTTTTTAAATGTTTATCGTACAAGAGAACATGGGTTCTGTGTGCGGCAACATTAGAAATTGAATCGAGGCTAGTAAACTTCCAACATAGCAAGTTTTTTTTTTTTTTTTGGGGGGGGCTTTTTTTATTTTTTTTTTTTTTGTTTGTTTTTTTTTGTTGATGAAGGTTTCCAAAGTACACATTGGAAAGGGATGATTTTTTCGCGTAAATCAATTGATGGTTCGTTTTTTTAAAAAGATGCCGATTTAGTTTTTACAGAGTATGAACCTATACACATTGAGATCCAATGCTCGTCAGAAATGTTTGTTACTATCCTATTGTTTTTTAAGGGCAGCATTCCTTCTTTTTTCCTCCCC
>CAJDSM010034304.1:361-15380 GCA_903981925.1 Ostrea lurida
TAAAGTAGCATTATCTGTATCTTTTGAATTTCATTGCATTGTGATTTCTTTAAAGAAATCAAATATATAAACGGTAAAAATGTAAACCACAAAATCTGCCCGGTCAAACTGTAAACAGCAAGCGAGAAATAAGCCTGAAAAGACGACGTGTCTAGTGTCTACAACGTGGCAGTTCTATAAATGGAAAAAGGATGAACGTCATAGTGACGTGTTCTCCTTATATGGAAGTAGAATTCAAAATAATGCTTGAAATGTTTGTAGTAAATAGCTTATAATCGACGTATTTCTGAACTGTAAATGCAAAAATATATGATTAACTATCGCATGCATACTTATGACATGTTATTAAGAACGATAATACTATATAAAACGAGAAAAATAAGCCATGTGATCATCATCGCAAAACAAATAATACCGCACTGCGCATCGCTACACCAGCGGCGACTTTGTTATTTTTCATGTTGTGTAATATTATATATAGTTAGAAACAAGAGTGCTTGTTCTTGTTTTCTTTTTACTTTCAATGTGTAATTGTAATTGAAAGCAATAACTATAATTAATCGTATACATCAGAAAAAATCTGAAACGATTTGAATTTTTTCGTAATAAACACTACGATATATGCTACTTAAGTTTCTCCTCACTCAACTTCCCCATATTTATGTAGCAACGTTCCATCATCACCAGCATACGGGTGTGTATGTCTCTCAACTTATTCGATATGCAACAGCTTGTTCTGCGTATGATCAGATTTTGATCGAGGCAAGATACGTGTACTTACAGACAAGTTGTTGTTGCAGGGGTTTCAACAGTAACGTTTAAAGGCAGCATTTCGTAAATTCTATGGTCGTTATAACAATTTACTTTACCCATATGACCTACCATTGAGTCAAATGCTGTCTGATGTGTTTCTTAGCCATTGTTAAGCCGTTTTTCACACACTGATTTGACTACGGATTGTTCCGTTTACCTGATCAAGACTATGGGCTCACGGCGGGTGTGACCGGTCAACAGGGTATGCTTACTCCTCCTAGGCACCTGATCTCACCTCTGGTGTGTCCATGGATCCGTGTTTGCCCAAGTATTGTTTTTGTATTCTATTTGGGACTTACGAGTTTGATCACTGTTCGTTATATTTGCCTTTACATTTAGAGCAATGTACAATCAAAATTATTTGCATTGTTATTGCAAATGTATGCTTTTGTCAATTTCTAATTTTGCCACTACTTACAGGAGTTGCAATGTCCGCCCCCTGAAATTGAGGTCACCAGGTCAAGAGTCAAACTGGACACAGGAAGGTACATTGCATCGAACCTTTCGCTTGGCAGGTATCAAACTTGATGCACTGGTACGTATCCTAGGTAATAGCCCAATTTAGTTTTAGATTACAAAGGCCATGCAATTGCTCTGCATGAGTTACTGTGCATTCAGTACTGTTGTAACAAGGGAACCCTTTGTTTGACGGACATTAGATTTGGTAATCTAGTACCCCCTATACGGAGTAGATAACCCCGATGACCTTCAAATCATGAGGTCAAAGGTCATGACGCAAATGACTGGTAATTTGAAATACCATCTTAACATTACTTCCAGTCATTTGGCGTCAACAGAAATCAATTTTTTTGTTTGTTTTATTTTTCATACTTTTGATGTCGAGTGTCTAAAATAAACCAAATGAAGTTTACAATTGTTTTCTGCATGTTCGTACGCCCGCGCATGAGATAGATAGTGATTTTTTTCTCTCGTTAACCCCGATTACATGCAGTTGAAACATGTATGGATGATGATAGGCTATTCTTGTTTGTAGACTTCTGACATTTGTATGGCGTTTTTTTTTTTTTTCATTGTGCGTTGTCATTAGAGGATGAAAGGATGAAATATCTTCCTTTATAAACAGCTTGATGAATGTAATAATATAAATCAAGATCTACAACATCAGATATATGGAGACACGATGGACGATCTTGAGCAGTATGCCCCAAGGTGAGAATAAAGATAAAGTGATTGTGTCAATATACAAAGAACACTTTAATTTTGATTTACCGGAAGACGGTATATCTCTAGGGAAAGCAAACAGAAAGGAACACAGCCAAATCATATAAAAATTCAAAAATTTGAATATCTACAGAGCCAAGCGTAGCTTCGATATCTTTGTTTCGGAGGATCGGACACAACACAAACAATCCATCGTACATGTACACGTATAAAGGCAAAGATAACGAAAAGTGATCAATCTCGCATGTCCCAAATAGAATACAAAAACAAGAGTTGGGCAAACACGGACCCCTGGACACACCAGAGGTGGGATCAGGTGCCTAGGAGGAGTAAGCATACCCTGTTGACCGGTCACACCAACTAGTCCGGGTAATACCAGCAGGAAAGATATATTCTTTCTGGACCAATAATGGGGGGGGGTCTTCTTAAACCCTTTAGACAGGGGACAGAAACACATATTGATATGTACTGTGAGCTTCACGAACTTGAACTCCCTGATTGTTAAATATACATGTTATCAAGATCAACATGCATTAGACTTCATTGACATTAATTAGACAAACAAAAAAGTGTATGTTTATGACAATTTATATGGCAACACATTGATTCTGTTTTTAAAGTGTGTTGTGGATATCAAGTATTTATTGACAATTTTCTCTATTTCAAGTGTTTTAAAAATATTTGTATTCTTCCTTAGAGAGCTTTTTGCACGTGACTGTTTCAATTGGTTTGTACTCATTTTAAAATGTTATTCATGTGCATTGTTATGTTTAATCAATGACACTAAAATAACAGTATTGTACTTTTCCTTGAATATACATGTGGCATTCATCGCGCTTCGGATTTTAACTTTGACCTATTTTAACCCGGATCCGCGCTAAACGCCATAAGATAGCTCTATATAGTACTTAGATGTGCTGACGTTGTGGCACATGTAGCATATGTAGAACTGTCCATAAAAAAGCCTAAATCAATCACGATATGATGAGGTCTGTCACAAAAATTAATATACCCATTCTCGTAAACATTTAAAAACCGGAACTAAGAGATTATGATGTTACTGTAAGAAGGCTTAGATATCATAGAGCGCTAAACAGAAAGTGTTTTACGTAATAAAGCTGTTAACCATCTGTGATGTAAATGATTAATAAATGATTTATAAATATACTTTGCAAATTCATTAAAATTATATTAAAGCGTGTTGGTAGGAGGGGATTGTGACGCCACGTTGGGAACAAGGATGCACTAATCAAAGAAGATCGATTTCTGAACGTGGGTTATAAAAGAGGGAAGCTGAAGCAGGTCTTACTCAGTTCTGTCTGTCAAACACCGACACCAAGTTATTGGAAAAAAAGTTCCCGGAGAGCAAAGAGAACATGACAAACGATCGTATAATCTCCTGAGTGTTTGTCGAGGCGATTACAATACTGATCAAAATAAGTTTCTCGTTGAGGATGTAACTGCAGTGACCAAACGTCGAACACTGATACTATACTGATATTGCTTGTTAATCTCGGTTATGTATTCGTCCAATTGTAGTCTTGTAAGACAACCGCAATTAAAGACTGAAAACTTTAAATTGAATACGCCACCGATATTTCTGTGCATTGAAAGCTGCCAAACCGGACGAATATTGTTCTGAAAAATTAACAGCTGTTACTTTCGTTTGATAGGTAATTTATTTTTCTGAAAGAGTTCAGAATACTTAACAATGAATATTTCCGAGGAGTTGTTAAATAAGACAGAAATAACGCTAAATAAGACCGGGAGTCCCTCCACTTACACAGAGGAATTAGCGTTCATTATTCCCATTACGTGGGGATTGCTTGTGGTCATCGGTTTTATAGGAAATGGACTGGTCATTTTTACCTTGGGAAAAAATGGGGAAATGACACCCACCAACGTGTATGTGATTAACTTAGCCGTGGCGGATCTAACTTTTTTGACAATTGTTGTTCCCATCACGACAGTCAGTTTTGCCGTAGAGGTGTGGATCTTTGGGGACGCTGTGTGTAAGATCTGCAGCTACATGATATATGTAAGTAAATTTTTATGTATATATTTTTTGTTGATATCATTATATGTATATACGAAGAACTTCGCCGCTGAAGTCAATAACAGGTTTATTTGTTGTATACACTGAAAGCACCAACAGACCATTCTACTGACATGTTAAACAACGACAGCCCATTTTACGCGTAGGCTAGGTCTTATTAAAGTGAAATTATTCAAAAGGTCTTTACCGAAGGTATCAATGTATTTAAAGCGAAACATGAAGGAAAATATCAAATTCCGCAATACGTATATATTTCTTTTTTTTTTTAAATGGCTTTGCTGGGTAGCTCAGTAGGTTAATGTATCAACTGAAGATCTAGCGGAGTTTTAATTTCTTCTTCTTTTTATTTATTTATTTATTTTTATATGTATTAAAACTGCAATTCTTATCAAAATATGGTAGATTTTATTATTTTTTTTTCAGTTTCAAAATATTATTGTACAGTTACCCCACTTTCCATCGTGATCAGATTTATCTGTATACTATTCGTCCTTAAACGCGAGCATGTACTAATTCACCTGAATGATATGGTGAAGATATAACAGAGGAGGGTAAAAGTGTCTAGGAGGAGTAAGTATCCCGTGTGGACCGGTCACACCTGCCACGAGCATTATATCTTAATCAAGTTAACGACCTATCAATTGTTATGAAACACGTCAGCTCAATGTCAGCTTGTATTGGCAAAAACAAACTGTAGATCCACTTATACCAATACAACACTTAGATCCACTATATACCGTCATGATGACCATAGAATGACCAAACAACACTATAGATCCACATATACCGTCATGATGACCATAGAATGACAAACAACACTATAAGATCCACTATATACCGTCATGATGACCATAGAATGACCAAACAACACTATTAGATCCACTATATACCGTCATGATACCATAGAATGACCAAACAACACTAGTAGATTCACTATATACCGTCATGATAGCCATAGAATGACCAAAACAACCTATAGATCCACTATTACGATCATGATGACATAGAATGACAAACAACACTATAGATCCACTATATACGTCTGATGACCTAGAAGGACCAAACAACACTATAGATCCACTATATACTCAAACAACACTATAATCCACTATATACCGTCATGATGACCATAGAATGACCAAACAAAACACTATAGATCCACTATATACCGTCATAACGACCATAGAAGACCAAACAACACTAAGAATCCACTATATACCAAACAACACTATAGATCCACTACATGTATATACCGTCATAATGACCATATAATTTGCAAATAGCTGACTTTAAACGAGACTGTTTGTCAATAGCCAAAGCGATCACGCGCAGAATATTATATTCCATAAGTGAATAGAACAATTAGGAAGGTGAGAATAAACGTTTGATCTTTATTAGAATTTAAAAGAAATCGTGATGCATGGCATTAACAAGTAGGTTAAAAACCACATTCCTTTGTTTTGACATGTTTTTCTTTCTCTCACTTGTATACTCCTATAAAATATTCATGGCGATGGGTTTCGTGCATATCCCGTTGTAATGACTAATAACGGGTTTTTATTTTTTTTTTTTTTACTCAGTACTAAGCCGATAAATATGATATTTATAAAACAAATGACGTTCTCAAATGTTAATTTGGAAATTTTATGTGGATAGTTACCATGGTTATAAGATGTATGCGTCTTCGTTTGTTTTTTGGGGTGGTTTTTTTTTGGGGGGGGGGGGGGGTTTTATGAGGGGGTTTTTTTTATTTTTATTTTATTTGTTTCTGTTTTACTTTTATTATTATTTTTGTTTGCTTGTTTTTGTTTTTTGTTTTGTTTTTGTTTTTTTGCGGGGGAGAGGTTTTTTTTTTAGTTTTGTTTTTTGGGGGTGGGGGTGTGGATTCTAAGAAAATCCTGTTTTATTACCTATTGAATGTTTCAATGATTTATACAATCAAAGTACATATTTTCTGCAGATAAAAAGGTACTAGGTCGATAAGAAATTTATAGAAGCATTGAAAAGACCATCTAAGGAAGTAAAGTACACGTTTTTGATTTTCGCCAAGCTGTCACATGCTACACGGTCATTGAGAATGGATATTTGACGTGAATTTAAGAGGATCATACAAGATATACACTGTATTTGAAATATAGATATACATACAAAGAGTACGTGTAGTATTTTGGAATAATTTTAATGTAGCTGGAAAGGAAATAAACTATACATAGAATAAAACAGACATGGTATATCCTACATACAAACATCATACATGTGATTAATCTGTAAATAAAATCAAGATGCTTCATTGATGTATTCAAAATACATTCACTAACGTTTAACTTCTACGATGTGACTATTTGCTCAATCTTGTTGTATGTAATGATATAATTTACTTCGGAGGAAATTTATTTATCAGTAGAATATTGCTGGTCAAAATGCAGATATTCTACGGAATGCTAAATGAATAAAAACTAACGTTTGTTAAGCTAAGTGGGAAGTGAATTATGCATGACCAAAACGAAATTGAATTTCGTCTCAATATGCATGATACTGCTTCACGAAAATTGCATTCAATGAATGGGAGATTTGTCGGTAAATGAAAAATCTTGCTTTGATATATGAGTGTATGCTGTTAGACTCTGTATTACACACAGCGTGCAGAGCCTGCGATACAATAAAGTTTGTAAATCAATTGACAGCGGTGACGGAGACGTACAGAATTCACGTGTGTACCCTAAAGTTTCCAAATTCGTAAGTTTGACTTTGGCTCATCCCATGGATGTGAACATTCAAACATGTACTACGACTCATACATTTCTTTTACGATACATTTAAGAGATTCGAAAAGTGATGTCATCGGAATATTGTTGTTCCTCCGACAAACACCTTGTCGACAACTGTCGTGATTGTATTTACGACTGTCGTGATTGTATTTACGACTGTCATGATTGTATTTCTTGAAGGATGTTGTACATGCATGTTCCTCTGTGTGCTTTCGAAGATTGAATGTACATCGTGCAGCTACACACACAATGACAGTCGGGCGAATTCTGTTGTCTTACACCAATGTAAAGGCAAAGATGACGAACAGTGATCAATCTCGCAAGTCCCAAACAGAACACAAAAACAAGAGTTGGACAAACACGGACCCCTGGACATACCAGAGGTGGGATCAGGTGCCTAGGAGGAGTAAGCATCCCCTGTTGACCGGTCACACCCGCCGTGAGACCAATCAAAGAGGGTTCCAGCAACTGTCGTACGTCTGCTTTCCACACCTTAGTGACCCACATATCTCCCCCCTCACACACACACTCCTTTCGCGTGGAAAATCACACGCCTTAAAAAAGGTCGTCTGTTACGAAAGCTTAATCAAAGGAAGTATGGCATTTGAATATTAAACCGATTAATTGAATTCATACCAGCAATGATATATGTACAATGTATGTAGGGCAATAGACACATGACATTTTCCTCTTATTATAAGATGTTAACATCTTCAATAATCCATGTATATGTATATGGGCACGTTTTAAACTAAAAATGTTCAAATTTTAGATTGCCAATTTTGATGTGTAAAATGCTTAATCAAGTTATTTCTAGTGGTTAGCAAAAATTTGAAAGTCAGTTGTTGAGTTACAAGTATACACTGCTCACAAATATTCACTATGTAAACTTTGTTTATGTTTACAAAAATATTGCTTCGTAGAAAATATCATGTTTAAAACAATATGAGATGTGAAAAACACTAGACACTGTTTGATTGTGTTTAGAATTAACTTTATTTTGAAAAAAAATCTGCTTTAAATGGAACGTTTAGTAGCATATTTAATATATGTTATAATGTAAGCAAAATCATCACTCGTGCTTTGTTTACATAACAAAGAATTGTAAGTGCTGTATCTCACTTGGAAGTCAACAGATGACGTTAAACTTTTTGCTGACCATTAGAAATACCTTAGTCAAGCATTGTAAACATTAGAATTGGCAATCTAAAATTTGAACATTTTTAGTTCAAAACGTGTTCATGCCCCGTTAAATGAAAATATGAGACTCTCCATAATACTCGGGTGACTGATAGTGCCCGTGGGCCTCATGTTGTACAACATACGTGTTTCGTACTACATAAATCAAATTTCCTAGTTATCTAAAAGGAATTCAAATCTCATATCTTAGCATCAAAACACAGGCCCTTGTTTCATAAACTTTGCAAAGTATGCTATATAATAACACAAAGTGTCCATCTTTTTTGGGATCGAAATGTAGGTCACCGCTATAAGAACTCGATATTTCTTTTATTCTCCATTTCAGCATCTAACAAAATGTCTACCGGAAACCCCCTTCTTGCACCTCCTATAGACTCCCTTACCTCACCCCCTTTATAACACTGATATTGACCCCCAAATTGAATTTAATGCTTCATTGCCCAGACTAAAAATACACTGTCTAAACAACTCATAACTTCCGGTTTGCCGATCGTCTCGACGGCTCTCATTGGCTATTGGTATTCTCAAACTCTTTAGTCACAATGAAGCATTCAGTTTGAGGGTCAATGTCAGTGTTATAAAGGGGGTGAGGTAAGGGAGTCTATAGGAGGTACAAGAAGGGGGGTTCCGGTAGACATTGTATGTGTTTGTTAGATGCCGAAGCGCCTGTGCAAATCGACTGCATTGCTGGAATTTCCTCTATCAATTTCATTCAAAGCAAACACTTCCACATTTTATTTTCGTGAAGCTTTGATTAGAGGAAGAGTAATATGTATTGATTTCATGCAGTTTAGAATTTTTATTGAACATGGGCTGGGGATGTGCGCATTGTTTGGAAATGTGTTCTAATATGTGCACTAACCGAAACGGTTTCATATAGATGCCATTCAAGTCCACTTAACCGCAAAACGGTGCACTACATCAGTGCGATATCCGAATTTTTTTCAAGCAGTTAGATTTCTTGAACTTTTTCCCCATAATCGTGAAAAGGGGCAATTTCACACCTGCAACATTATCAAGCATATTTCTGTAGACACAAGTCATGCGGCTTATCTGATGATGTAATGTATAGGAAACCCTTTTCTACATAGTCCATAAATACAATAAAGATTTGTTCCTATCCATCTAAAATGCTTTGTTCATTGACTTTTTAATCGTTGTTTAAGATACAGGCTCTGAACCTCACTCAATTATACGTCTATCAAATGACATTATACTTTTTTTTCTTTAAAAAAATGCATTCCATTTGAAAATTAAATCAAGGCTTCAGGAAAAGTATCTTCAATATACGGTTCAGGAAAACATTTTTTGTCGAAAACAAAACAATATAGTTAGCTATTAAATACGGCCAACAGTTTTATACTGCTCACTGTCGCATTGTAAATTAAAGGTGAGCTTAAAATAGATTTAGAATACGTTTTGATGACGGATCTAAAATTAAGTAGATTAACTTATCGTCATAATGATGGGAACTGTCATTAAAATAAAACTTTTTCTCTATTTAAAGCTTTCAGTTTTAGAGTACTATTGCCCATGTCCCAATTTTCATCGAAAATGTTTAGTTGGTATGTTATACATGTACCTCCTTTATATGAATAGGTGTGTATTTTAACGGAAACGATCTGCCATTAATTATGGCATCATTGACACGAAATTATAGATAACTTTGAGTTTTCCTGTACAGTAAAGCAACATATACAAGTCCGGCATATTTTTCAAAAGTAGAGCATAGATGAAATAGATATGATTTCTGAATGTACCTTTTTATGAAATACTTGCTCGTTTAATCAAAAACTTCACTAGCGCGTGCACACCAACCGGATTCCCACGAATCAAAAGATGGGAATCTTCGTTATTTTGATAATTAAATTCATAATTAAATTCTGAATGTCAGGAGAGGGTCTCTTGATATTTTATTTTTAGTTTGTACGAAGTGTGCTGGCACTCTCTTGTTTATTTCACTGGTAATCTAATATTGTTATCGCAAGGCGATATAGCAGGGTGCAAGTGTTGTTTAAACACAGAAAGCTTTCACTATGGAACCCAGTATAGATGCTACCGCTCTAATGCAATTTCTGTGTCGTGTAGTAATCTACTGCATCTTTTATACATAGCTTTATTTATCCCCGATTATCTTAGAGGTTGCCAAATGAAGAAAAACAAGTTAATTGTTATAAGCAGATTGATCCATGAATTTTGAATTGGAAATTTAGTTGAACAAATGTATGCATGCATATATTTTTAGAGTGTAAATTAGAATTGCAAATTATTGCTAAAAAGAACGAGTAGAACCAAAGTAATTTTTATGTGCGTGTATTTTATTTCCTCTTCCTCTTGTACAATCCAACAATAGGCGCAAAGCCGAGTGAAAAAAACGCACACACTTTCACACATTTAGTGATACAGTATGACGCGTCTCCACCTTCATGCAGCTGATTTATGGAACCTAAAGCCTTGCCTGACACGTGATCTCTGTGTTTAAGCTTAGACTTGCCTGACACGTGATTGCTGTTTTTAAGCTTGGACTTATTGCCTGACACGTGATCTCTGTTTTTAAGCTTAGACTTGCCTGACACGTGATCTCTGTTTTTAAGCTTATCTGTTACTTTCTTTTCTACTGCCAAACAGTTGGGGGAGGGGGGGGGGGATAATCACCGCCTACTGTTAAACCTACCGGTAAACGTCGTAGGTCGGACTCAGCCACCTTGATAGAGAAACGAATACGGTTGTTAAACGTCTACTGCGATCGACAGTAGCACTGTGTTCTTGATAAAGGTTTCTTTTGGGCCAATTTCATCTAAGATGTTGCCCTTTGATGTGCATAAAAAAACCCAACAACAACAAAGAAGAAGAAAAAAACAACAACAACAAACAAACAAAAACCAACCTAGTCACTACTTTCCCCCTAAGATCGGCCATCTCAACTGGCATTCGTACGCAGATCATCATGATATCCATTGGTTTGGTCACAGGATGCATTGTTAGATTATTAAAAGATGACATAGAACGTCATATTATATTTTAAAGTAACTTCAATGACGGCTTAGAAATTCTCTCTCTCTCTCTCTCTCTCTCTCTTCTTTCTCTCCTCTCTCTCTCTCTCTCTCCCATCTCATACCTTCGTTTTTCCGATGGAATGGTCAACCCGGCTGTGGTTAGTTAGAAATATTCTAACTGTGACTTGGTCCCTCATCACAGTTAGAAATCCTTCCCTATACTCGCAATGTAGCAAATCGGAGTGGATCCACTCCGAATGAATTCACAGCTATTAGATAGAATGAGCATAAAATTAGGTCTTATTCTTAGTTACTACCTAACCTTATCTGATATTTGTAAATCCTTTAAATGAAGAAAATCCCAAGAAAAATGTTTCCGCTCGAGTTGTTTTGAAATTTCACGATTCAAATTTTGACATTTTGCCGGAAGTGTGGAGTAACTTCAGTCATTCTCTTGCACAGAGAGAAAGGACCGACAAGCAAATATCACTAAAAACAGTGGTTTAAATTAAGTTTACAGGTATTTATAACTTCTCTATCTCATTTTATGGTCCATGCAGACCGTATTTAAAAATTTCGTTTTGCTACGAAGCGAGTATAGGGGTGGAATTCTATCGCTAAACCGGGTCCGGAGGACATCTGTCATTTTAACGATAGAACGTTCTATCTAGCTGTGGTGGCCTCTAAATGATAAATCTAATACAGAATACGAATTAACTAGATGTCTGACTGAACATACTTCATCTATTTTTAATTACTTTAACAACCCGATTCCTTTACCATCACTTTAAAAGCGGAGGTTGACATTGCTGTTTGTCATTATTGATAAATATCTTTATATGGTCTTTATCATGCTTGAGTATGAAATCAGTGCTTGCGCGCGCATACGTTACGTAAAGACAACATTCGATGAATATTATTGCAGTCCAGAAATAACCTATGTAACATTTATAGATCGTTATTTAAGAACACGCACAAACTGTGAATTATGCTTCATCGAGCGCAATGAAAACTTTGATTTTTTTCACTCGAAATTTGTTTAAAATGAAATGCCCTTTGCAATTCTATTTCGCAAGAACCTTCCATATAAAATTTTCGCATAGATTGAGGAATGATAAAAAATATTTTTAATATGCGTAGGGTGTTTTGTATTTAGAGCAAGCCAATAACAAAACTAGATCTTAATATTGAATCAATAAATCTCTTGATGTTATGTTAAGTAAAGTTCGAGGATATCCGGAGAACGCACATAAACTTTCAAATTACGTAATACCAGCAGATTGAGAGAAGCTAATTACATGTACTAATAGAGACAAGTGATCTATAATGGCGGGGCAGGAGCTATTTCTCCTCTGTCGTATAAATTGTCTTCGTTACTGTGTAGAGGTGCAGTGTATAAAACCAAAAAGACCAGGTTTACGTTTCCGAGTGAAGATGGCTCAACCTTAATGTCACCTATCCAATATAAAGGGTCAAAGTTGAAAAACTATATTGATTTCTACCCCGTATATGTTAAATAACCGAATGTTTTCAAAGATGTCAGACATGCAGAAGCAAATTGCATATTTTCATTAAACAAAAAATACATTAGAACTAGTTAAAAGACACAATTTTAATTTCAACACTTTAAAAAAATGTTCCATAAATTTGTGGATACCAAGGAAATCAGTGTACATGTACATGTATAAAATACATCCAATACGAGAAATACCCGCATGAGTTAATATCCTTACCAGAATGAGTTACTGTCCTTACCAGCACGAGTTACTGCCCTTAGCATGAGTTACTGTCCTTAACAAAATTCCTGTAGTGCTATTTATGGACAATATTCAATTGTTTACCAGAAGGTTTTCTTTATAATACCCAATGAATAAAATTTCTCTAAACGGTATATTTCTATCATGCACACTGAATTTTAATGAAATAAAGACCTACAGTGTATATGATTGTATATTGATTTACGTCCCGCTTGAGAATTTTTCACTCCTACCATGGCCGGTGAAGGGCTGCAAAATTTAGGCTAATGCTCGGCGCTTTTCGGCTTTGAGCATGCAGGGAGGAGTCTTTATCGTGCCACACTTGCTGTGAGACGGGGTCTCGGTTTTTTTTTTTTTGGTCTCATCCGAAGGGCCACCCCATTTAGTCGCCTCTTACGACAAGTAGGTTTACTGAGGAGTGTAACCCGGATCCCTACGGGGCCAAACGAATAAAGATAAAGCTGCATGAACATTATGGCAGTACAGATTCTAAGTTTGGGGTCTTTGATAATGTGCCCATAAAGAGTGACTTTTCATATCGTCACGGAGTGAAATCGTTTGCATACCCTGGGAATGAGGTTCATTTACTCATGTTATACACGTCAATGGCGGATCTAGAGCGGGCGTTACGGAGATTGCAGCGACCATCCCATCGTCGCAAACCACGGTTTTGAGTCCACATACTGGTACGTTCCATGAGAGGATCGATAAGAAGCACCCATGGAACACCGACGATGCGACCATCCTTGGTTGAGCCAAATTCTGAGCATATACATGAATTTATGTGCAAGTGCCTAGGAGGGGAGACGTAAGCATTCCTTGATTGACCNNTCACACCCACCGGCAGCCCGTATCTTGAATTGGGGTAAACGGCGTAATCCGTAATCAAATCAGATTCAAACTTGGCTTGATAGTCAGGCGGTCTAGCGCGCTGGTCATACGTTGTCAGTAGATTTGGTTCCACAGAGCGTGAGTTCAAGCCCGGGCCGGGGCGGAAGTGTGTATCCATGTAATAGTGAACTTCTTTGTGCTTTATATTTTAAAAAATATTTCGTCACTTTGGGCAGTTATGTTTATTTTATAGTTCATTGTAATGTTTGTGCTATTGATTTTAAATCAGAAGCAGTCTTTGAGTGAGATATACCGTAATTAAACGTTTACACTAAGACACTTGTGGAGTCAGCCACCACAGATACAAATCTGAGCTGTAGCAGTCTCAGGATTAATTGTTCTATTAAAAAAACAAGAGAACAGATACATCAAGTATTTATTTGAAATCCGGAACTTCTCATTGGGGATAAAACATACAGAGAAGCTGAACAGGGAGTTCAATCCCTGCGAGATCATATACCGACTATATACAGAAATAGGGGGCGCTACATATATCAGGATCAAATACCGGGCAGCGTAGTCATTTGCTCTGTAGCGGTTCGTGTGTTTTTCTCCTATAGTGTGTACTTTGCGTTGTGTTTGTTTTATTTTAGGCTGCCTCAAGTTAATTCTACGTTTAACGTCACCCGCGCGCGTAGGTTTCGGCGAAATTGCCGTTTAAAACCCCCCAAAACAAATCTGGATTTAAAGTAAAAGATGTTATCGCAAGCCACTCCTCTGCTCACCCAATCTGCATGGTGTATTTGCAGAAAGGATACAAACTCATATGAAGGGAAAAATCTTTGCTTGGAAAACGCAAAAATTGACTTGGACTTGAAAATCAAATCCTACAACAGTATCTACTTTGACATGCTACTTTTTTTGGTCACCAAATTGGGTGATATCAATTTACTTTGACTTGAATATTATACAATGTGTATTCAATGTGTGAAATTGTTGATTGAATGGGTGATTGTGTTTGTTTATTTTCCCCCTCCTTCTTAGGTTTTGAATTTTTGAGGTGACATTAAACGTAGAATTAACTAGTCAGCCTTAGTTTTAGTACCGACTCCAAAACGACCCTTGCTACACTTTGGTTTGAAACTCAAATATAAAGAAATGAAAATAAGATGACATGTACAACGCTTTTTGAATGTATTACCAATATGAACTGAGTACACTCCTAAAGCCCTAAGGACTAAGCCTACATGCATAAATTGTAAGGAAATCCTCTTGACCCCATGTATAGAATGATTTTAGAAAAGGTTACACGTTATAACGAACAAAACAGACGAACAAAACGTGATTCCAATATAATGATGAAATTATAGCTAGCAAGGACAACTGTCTCGCTTCGACGAATTGTTCGCTACCCAG
>CAJDSM010034305.1:1191-14498 GCA_903981925.1 Ostrea lurida
CTACTAATCTCGTAATTACGACATATTATCTCGTATGTACGACTTGAGAAAGAAAGTAAGGAAAAGATTCTTGAGAATTGGAAAAAAATCAGGGGAAAAGGGGCACTTGATTCATACGCCAAAGAAAGATTTAGTGAAAATTATTTCTCGTGATTCATTGCAAATATTTTTAATTTCAAAAGGCGGCTCATTATATGATTTTGTATTCTAGATTTTATAAAAAATTGACATTTCAACTTAGAATTGTCCTGAAACAAATTATTTCTATTTCAATCTATACATGTAAATACATGTTCATGTTCAAAGGGTCTTTATCACAGTAATCGGTCTCGTCTCTATATAGTAAAAAATTCACAACTGAGGACCGCAAAATACAGCAATGATCCAATGCAGTGGCATCTTCATTCTTTGCTGTTTTCTGTATTTTTCTTTTTGTACATAAATTACCAAAACATTTAACCTATGCAACTATCAATTATTTTATCTTTTTTTTTTTAAATTTTACTTTATGTTTTTTTTTCACAGACGACGACGTTAGAATGCGATTTGACCAGTCTCCGCAAACAGAAAGAATTTCTCGGACTTATCTTGTTCCGATATCGTTACAAGAAAATCAGGAGGGTAGAGGGAAAATGAAATGTCCCATAACAGTCGGAAGGAGGTGAGAAATTAGAAAACCAAGACTAAACTTGGGAAGAGTGCTTTCAACGTTATACGCGCCGACACAATGAGTGGATTGAAACGCGGAGAGAAAGGAGCGACATCCAGTCAGCAGAGGATGGAGCAGATTGGCAAAAAACAGAGAAGAGGAAGAACTTGCACTTCATGATTGGGCTTAAAAAAATTACCAAAAAAGAGATAATTATATAAAATAGGATGATCTACAGCCCAGGTCTGAACTTTATTAGCACTATAGTTATTTTCTTAACTCTGATTTTATATTCTAACAGACAAAAAACCAAATGAAAGAAAACCGTGTTCTTTAACATTATCATAGTTCCAGTTACCCTATGGTTCACAGTGGCTTATATTTATTCTGTTATAATGAGAGTGATGGGGAGCATGATCACGTAAAGAAAGTGCCAGTTTCGGTTCTATACATAAATGGTTGTAGGATAACGGTTGTGTGGCAATTATAAGGATGGGACGCTACCATCGTAAAGTATTTTCCAAACCAGACTGGTTAAATAGAGCCTCTATTGATTTCTTTTAATCTAGAAAAGAGAAAAAAAGAGCAGAGTCAATATTATGGCCCTGGGGAACAGGTCCACTCCCACGCATACACTCCTCACTGTTCCGACATCCTTTGTTATAATCGCCAGGTTTGTTGCTGCAGTAGCGATAACACCTCCTGCGAAAATGGAGAGGATGGGATGTAGTATGAAGGGGCGGATAACGGGTACGCAGGTTCGCATAAATGAAGTAAACATCATTGTTTGGTATTGTCATTGCTGAACATCGGTCTTTCAACGCTACTTTCTCTTAGCATACCGGCATTCATGACGGCGGCCTTTAATCGGGCGAAAAAGAGATGCGCAATATCATCCCGGGCGGTGTCGTTATTGCAACTGGAATTTCAAAACCGTGTGGATCTTTTGTGCCATTACACCAACTTGCTGATGAGACTGAGGTTCTCTTATCGGATTACAGTTTCGTCTATGAAACCGCCCAACAAATTTGATAGAGAGGGCGCCCGCAGCTCATCTCACCGACTGCCTTGGTCATTGATCCAGGTCTTACAGTAGTGGTAACAACCAAGGCTATGATAGAGGTTTAGGTTTTCTGAGAAGTGCGTGTCCCAGTTGTATCGATATGCCCTATCCCACGCAGCGACCTGTGATGAACAATTATGATGGACGAATTTCAGCAGCTTGATCCTTCCGAAAAACAGGGATAAAGATCCTCTAAACCGTATTTCGGCATATGCAAATCGTCGCCCATCGTTACTTATTAAGCATTCTGACACCAAGCATTGTTTCTACGCCGTGCAACAAACAGTCTGTTCTCACACAATTTTGTTTGGATGACGCATGCTATTTCTTCAATTCCAAGCAAATCATTTTTTTGTAAGTACAAGTAGACGTACACGTTGAAGTTCTTAAAACTCTCTAATATGTTTGTAGTACGGAGAATTAATAAGTCGTTATAACGAAATATATGTTCGTTGCTTAACGAGATAAAATCTCGATACGTACGGAAACAAGTAAGGTCGTAAGAACAACATAATAAGTCGTTATTACGAGCACACTAAGTCCGTAATTACATATGCATGTTGTTATAATAACGAGATACGTGAAGTTCGTAGATACGAATAATATGTCGGTAATCAACGAGATTAAATGTAATTACGAGGATTTTATAAGTAGGGTCGTAATAACGGAGATAAATATGTCGTACGTACACGATAATGAGTCGTGAATAACAGATAATAAGTCCTGCGTAAAACGAAATAATCAAGATTATTTGTGCTATGAAAGTTAGTCCATCAATTAATAGATTGGCCTGGCACTCAGTTTTGGATTTGGTATCGTTCTGAATTAAATTCTTCGTATGAGTGTAGCCCCTAAAATCAACCAATTTGGTACGACTTATCTCGCACACTCTTCAAACTGAGTCGGCCAAAACGAACAATCACCGGGAGTGGCTGTCACATCGATTGCCATTCTACCCCTTTTTTGATAGCTTGTTCCGTGTTAATTCACGAACTCTCAGCGAAGAATCCCTCGTACGATGAGACTCCAGAGGACGGAAGAATCGGGCGGAATCCAAATTGATTTTCAACAGGACAGCGGCCAAACGACCAGAAGGTATATATACATCCAAGGAGGTCATTTGCATTGACCAAGGGCCTTCGTGGGGATCGGTATGCATTATCAAACGAGGAACAGCTTGACTTTTTTTTTCTGGAGCGAATGCAAATTTTATGCGAAACGCAGACAGCCTGCACTTACTTGGGCGGTTCTGGAGACCACAATCGAGCATGTGTCACAGTATGGTCATGGGTGTCGCACATCCCGGAGGCGAAGCCGTTGTCACGTAAGCCGATTCAGTTGAGCAGCCCCACCCCACAGTGCCCCTTTTTACCTCCACAATTCCAGCTCCCCATCGCCACGTCGTCCCCAAATTTGCCTCCAATCAGCAGCAACCCGTGAGTATTGAATTGGCCTGTCATTCTTTATCAATTGGGAGTAATCCCTCAGATGTATATGTATATGTTTAATTTTATATGATTAAAACTTTGCCAAGGGCGGTCACTTCTTTTCTTGTCAGACTGTGCTCTTTAACCCACTTATGGGTATGTAAAGATGTCCGTTTGTTTTGACAGATTGATCACGATTAACTATGTGTTTCACTTCGCCGATTTTATATTTAACATCACTTTTGTCGACGCCTTAAGCAGTCATATGTCTATTTCCTCGGATTGTGTATCACCGCCTTTCAATGCGGGAGACTGGTTTCATTTCCTCGCCGGGTGCGTAGTTTAATTCATTGGCTCAATCTTACATCAGGCCACTCACCTCCCGTACGTTACATCGTACATGTACATATTAGCCACAATTTGCCCCTTTTCGCCAGACATCTAATACTTTATTCTATATTTTTACTTATCGCCGCTTTTGGCATTAATGTTCCCATTAAGACAAAACGAATAAGGAAAGCGGGTACATGCGATATGCACAAGTTTATGGGCCTTCCATAAGTCGATGAGTAATTTCGGAATTCCCTGCCCATGCCCACCCATATACAAGCCCAGATGTTCTTTTCGTGATACTCCGAAGATGATGGGTCTACTCTTTTTAATTAACCCCCCCCCCCGCCACAACACAAGCAAAGTTCGGTAGGGGGGGGCGAAGGTATATGTACGCTGGCTATAGCTGTCCGGTCTAGTGGATGTGTTTGTGTGCGAGCCACAACTTCTTGTCTTTGGGTGAGGCTAACATCAGTATTGTTAGGATCTGGGTACATCCCTGTACAAGCGAGGATCATCCACGCACTGATGTTTGCATTACACTCGCGATTTTGTTCGCTGTTTGACCTTCTGGGTTTGTGCAAAAATATCATTTTTCACATCAATTCACTGTTTTCGGGCCCCTCACTCTTCACTGTTCGTTGCCAATAGACATTGAGATTGATTTATTTTACTGTTTACGTTCCCACTCCGCCTTTTCTATGGCGCCGTCCATTGGCCGGTTGTGGGGCTACCAATTTGTCTATGCTTCCGTCATCGGGGCCTTTTTGGCAGGGAGGATCTTTTTCGTGCCACACTGCTGTGACGCGGGGGACCTCGGTTTCCGGAGGGTACTACATTTTCCGAAGACCGCCTTGGACTTTAGTCGTCTCTTACGCACACGCAAATGGGATTGGATGGCTGGAGGGACCTAGTCTACGGAATTACATCCCGCTATAATAGATGACGTGTTGTGGCTGTCTCTATCCGTTTGGAATGTGCAGTTTGCGTGTCGGAATTAATCACATTCGTTTGTTCTTAGTCCGTGAGCTACCTACCTAGCACTCTTTTGGTATATCTAGTTGTTGTCACTTATCTTATGAACCTATTTTGCCTTCTGACCTCCAGTCATAGCTTAATAAATTACTGCGGCCAAACTTGCCTATGTTTGGCATGTGGGCTGTCTTCACGAGGATGGACCGTTCACCAACCTTACGAAGGTATGGCTATAGGCAACTATTAACTCGATCCTGAACCACCTGTATAATCCCTATCTTGATCAAATCTATACAAGGATGGTTATTTAACATTATGGTTGTTACGGGCGCACTGTCTTGCTCAAACTCTTGTACTTCAAGGTTGAGGCAGTTATCATGAAGTCTAGTTCTTTTTAGCGCCCTTCATATCGCATAGAATATTCTAATCTATTTCGCTGTCAGATCTTGGTGGCCTATACCAAAATTCTGTTTGTGGGGGAACACTGTCCTCAATGTTTAGTGGGTTGGACATCGGTGATTCACCAATGTTGTTGATGGGAGAGACATTGTATGACCAATTGTCTGTGGCGGTAACTGTGTCAGTGCGACAGTTAGGTAAGTATATGATTTACTAAATTTCTGCGCACTACAAACCAGGCTTCTCCTTGCCCACTCTTATATTCAAAGCAGGGTGACGCGAATGATCTAATTCACTTGACCCAGCGTTCGGGTCCGCCAGTAAGACCAGGCAAATTATAGTCCGGGTCTCAGTTGAATATTACTGGTTGTTGTTGAATGATTGAATAATGATTATTTGTTATTTCAAATCTTGGATAAGCAGGGGTCATGACGCGTAGTTAACAATGTGCTTTTCAGGTGTTCACATCTACCCCCCTATAAGCTAATGTGAGCGGTCTGTACATGGTCTCGGTAGCAGTAAGTACTTGCTATTTAAACCACGGTAGCACTTTGTTGGACGGAAAACCCTCTGTTGGGTAAGAGATAGAACAAGCAGAAGTAATCAACTAATAGCAATATAGAACGTTGTTCCAACTGTGTCAGGATCTGCGATACCTTGCTTCAATTAGTCTCCCGGTATTGCCCCTACGTTGGTAGTTAAAAGATAGCTCGCGGTATACCCTTCGCTACGCTCCCCAGTTCCCCACATCAATTTTCGTTCGGTGCAGATCATTATGCCACCATATTATGGGTATTGTAACCACTTTGCAATCATAAATGTAAAACTTGTCATCACTCTTCGTATAATTCTTCTGCCTAAGCAGCCCCTAACAGTGCAGATATGACAGCGCAAGCCAGCTAAGGTCGACATATCCTCATACTGGGCCTAACCATTGGTGGGCAGCTGCTATGTTCATTCTCTCTGGTAGTATGGTCAATTGTCTCCTGCCTGTCTGCATGGTTTGCTTAAACATATTTACCAAGTTCCTCACCGTCTATGCTGCTAAAGTCCCAATCCTGGGGGCTTGCGGTCATGCTCCCAGCCAGGTCTTAATTCTATTATTTAATCAAGATTATTTGCATGCATATCAAATAGTCTTTACAATCTAATATAGATTGGTATCCTTCATGGCTATCTCAGTTTTTGGCGTCTTTATTCGTTCTCTGTAATTAATTCTCGTCGATTTAGTTGTCAGCCTCCTAAATCAAAACAAATCCTGGTACGACGTTATCTCGCACCCTCTTTCAAACCTGAGGCGGCCATAACGAAACATATAACACCCCACCCTATCCCTTAGTCTGTTTTCACTCTGATTTTAGGACATGTTTTGCTTGTTTTCTTTTCTATTTTTAGATTCCTCGATGCATCACCCTGGGTACCTTCGCCATTTTCAGTCCTTCTGCTGTGTCAGAGCCGCTCCTTGGCTTACATTTGCTGCCTCGATTCTGTTTTTCTTGTGCTTTTAAAATGGGCTGTGTATCTACACCCCGTCGCTCTTCGGCTTTGCGTGAGGGCGGGACCTGGTGGAGTCGCGCCTGCGCGTAGTTTGATTCGACTAATTCTACGACATCCCTTATGGACGCTATCCGATTGTGGCACGACTCTGTGTATGATTCAATCTCCTCTGTAGTAGATGGGTTCCGATCTCTGTCTCCCTGACATGTCTGGCCTGGTATATTGCTAAAATCATTCAGTTCCACCGTTCTAATGTCTAACTCATCCCCAAGCTGGGCGGACTGGGTCAATGTTTCAAGCCAGGACCAGATCTTCTACTTAAGTTGATAAGTCGTACGATCGTTACACAAATTAAAGTATTACCCAACATGAAGACAATCCAGTTTTAATGAAAGACCATGGAAATTTGGCGAATATGCATGTGCCTTAAACGTAATAAGTTCATATATCTTAAATGTGTGATCGTGAGTGCCGTTCATGTTTAGGGTGGAGTTAGATGCTGTATAATGTCAAAACAAAAATTTTTTGGATTATGTGAGAATGGAATAACTTCTATGTGGAAAGGTAAAATCCTCAAAACAGCATTTATTGTTGTCATGCAAAGAAGTGCTTATTACTTCTCAAAAAACTAGCAATGTTCCTAAGTATCCTCTAAGTATCACATTATTATATTTTACCCAGATCATGCTTATTCAAGTAAATACACCCATGAAAGAGTTATTGATTTGAAAAGGTCAAAGGATCACTTTGTTACTCATCAATCAATATTGTGAAATAAGGTAGATCTTCCACATATGCTTCCTCATCCGGAAAGGATTAAACTCTTATGGATTTCAAAGTCATTATCATTGTATCAGCGGTTTTCTGTCCCCTCCGAAAATGCAGTTTTCGTGCCACGATGAGCTCGAATTAGGCTTTACACCAACAATGTGAAACTTCTAGGACAGTGTTTAATAGCCATTTGAGGTAGCTCTATTTTTCGAACAATTTCTGATTTCGAAGTTATTCATAAATATGAACTCTTTTTCATGAAAAATATCCGTACCGTCCGAAACAGGGTTTGCGCGCAATCTGATTTCCAATTAAAGAGAGCAATAAATCTTCATTTAACAATCTAGGACCCCCGATTGTACTTAGTCCGCTTCACAAACAACTTGACGAGAAGCGAGACGGCCAAACAGTAAAGTATCAGTTATGCACGCTATAAATTTCAGATTTGCAGACGAGGGATAATTCCATCTAATGCACGCTTAATCATGTTTATGCTCACACTTTAATTTCAGTAACGCCAAATAATTGCAACATTAAAGAAAGAGCAATAAACACACAGCGTAATTACACTTGTTCAATGATTATGGTTGAATTAAAGATAATCCTAATAATGATTTGCGCTCTTTAAAAGAATTATATTGCTCTCGATTAATAAATTACATGATATAATTTCATGAGCCCGCTCGAAATGAACATGGACAGAGATGTATGGGGTATAGTGGGTTACCCTTGTCCGGTCATTCCGTCATGCATTTGTTTCCGGTTTATTATCTCTTGCAATCTAGCTTCAAACACAACTCAACTCATAAAGTGTAATGATGATCGAAGACATCACACGAGATGGGTTAGATAGGGAAGTTCGAAATAATGTTGGATCAATGTCCACGATGATATTTTGAAGTTAGCCTTATTGAACTTCAAGAAAATCATAGAATTTTTTTTCCGTTTCCGTTCCATTATCCTCTGCAACCACGTTTGGCACACAACTCAAACTCTTTTTGATACACTGGATACAGTCACCAGGAAAATATGCAGATCGGTCGCAAGCATCAATTTGGTTTATGGTCGATGTGTTTTTTGACACAGTTACTGCCCTCCTTGAATTCGTAAAATCGTAAATTATCGTTTTTCCGTTCATAGATCTCTTGCAACATGGTTGCACACCATTAACTCAAATTATGATTATTGGCATTAAGGCACAGTTCACAAAAGCTTTCAACTTTCACCCTTACCGTTGAATATTCCTTCATTGACTTCACTTGTGGCGTGTGTTGGGAGGGATCTCGTTTGTCTGCTCGCACTCGCGTTACATCACACCTAGTTTTTCAGTTGAATCTACGTGATGTTAGCAATCTCAATTCACATTATTGAACGCATTATATGAGATTAATGATACAATAATTCAATTGAAAATGCAATAATTGAAACTATTTTTACGCGTGCAATCATCACATTAAATGATATCATTAAAGTTTCAATTAGTTACGATCTTCAAATTCGCAAATAATGAAGAGTTTCATAATTATTACATAGCGCGCAAAATTCAGATTCGGAATATATCACTATCAATTTAAGAGGATCTTTCATTATTATTGAGCCACATTAAATGACGTAAGCGCACGATATCTATGTGGGAATATATTAAAGAGATATCTATAACTTCAGTATTATTTGGAGTCCTTTGTGTTATAATTTGGAGCTGGCAGCTCCATACGCTGCATCTACCCAGAACTAATTCTATGTTATAATTAATTTTCTTGAATCTTATATACTTATATTGGCTCCAAAAGGATTATTGGAAAAAGACAGTTCCACTCTGATTCAGTCACGGCAATGCTTAATTACTAAACAGCTGAATCCGTGATTATGTTCGCTAGCTCTAATCAACTAAATGACTCTGAGTTACCATCATATGCGATTAAATAAGTAGATCTTAGTAAGAACGAGTAATGCAGTTGAAAATGCGGAAATCTGGATTGGTTGCGAATCACGGACCAGAGTCCCAAAATCTTTTAAAAGTGGACTTTTGTCAGGAGATTCGAGAGAATAAAAAAAAATATGAATATTTCATGATTCTTGAACTGAAGTTTGATCATGTAAATATATGAATATATCTACAACTCAAAATATGCTAAGCAGCGTTTAGATCTGAATGTCCGTTGTAGAAAAAGAAATTTTAATTGGAATCCATGAAAGCGGCCTTTCATACTTGCTTCTTCCATAAGACCCCGAACACAACTCGGAATCCGTTTCGTTCACATGGGAAATTGGTTTTAGGCTTGGCATTCCAGGTTTGGTCCCATAACAGCCCATCTGTCTCGTCTGTCAAAATAACTTCAATGCTGTGACTTTAGTGCTCCAGATATAAATATAGGAAGGCTTTCGTAGATCAAAGATTGGTCGTCAGATGGGGATTTAAGTTCCGATTTCTGTTCATCGTTGGACGAGTTACAATGGGGCTATCCATATGATGTTCTTACCCATCACGTTCAGAGGAGCGTAGGACTGATTGTTTGGAAAGTGGTTCAGAGCCACGCACGGAAGAGGGGCGTTTTTCGGGGGGGTGGGGGGGGTAGGTGGGCACACTTTAAAAAAAGAATTCACAGAAAAGTGGAGGAGGGGTTTGGGTCTAGGGGGGCAAAACTTCTAAGTTATGGAGTACTAGTGTGACAAGCCAAAACAATAAAAAAGCCATGGCCCCCATGCCCCGGGCTACTTACGCCCATGCATTCATCTACATTCAGTCACTAAAATACAAAAAATAACTGTACGACTAATGAGTAAGTCCTACACCATACAGTGTTAGTCATTATAAGATGCAATCAGCATTATTACAATCTAAGATCATTGTATCATAGTCGGAATCTTTTCGTTTAGTTGCGACAAAGATCACGCCTCTCCTGTTTTCGAATGTTTGTATTGGTATATACATTGTATACATGTTTTAATAATGAATTAGGCAGAACTACAAGATACAATCATAAGTTTCTCCGGCCCCGCCGCATACTTGAAGTTTTGGAGCTAACCGCAATCTTATACGTTATCGTATTGCGTTTTGGTATTGGCCACAAATTAAGATCTATTATATTTGTTGCGCGGCGGATTGATCTCCGAATTGCAAGGTTTTGATACTTAAAACTAAGTATATCGGGGTTTTTTTTTCTTCAAATGATAGTTGTGATGCATACTTATCTACGTGGAAGTGTTTACGAGTAAACTATATCCACTAAATAGAGTTATGTTGAAGGCTATCTTGTATAACAAAAGTTGTCAGAAGCGACATAGGCTCGCGGGTAGCATGAACTATCTAATCCTATTCCCCCTTTAGGTAAAGTTCCAAATCCAAGTCAATAGCTCTGGTAGTGAATGAAATGTCTTGAAAAGATACATTGTTTTAGAAATATTAAAGCCCTTAAGATATCCCTCTTTGTTCAAAGATAAAACATCCAGGTTTTATTTTTAGAGGTCACAAAATATAGGTTACCAATGGAGATCTATTATGTGAAATGCCCCAAGCTCATCCCTCTTCATTTGAAAATAATTGCCCATATCAAGAGTGTTTAAAAATGATAAGGTCCAATATCTAATGCCAAGGTTTACTAGGTCAAAAGTCTTCTCGTACCAAACAAAAGGTTCCTTATGAGGCATTTAAATGGTTAAATCCAAAGCTTTCTCATCCTGTGGTTCGACAAGATTATATAACCCTATCTATAAATATGGTGTTCGAGTCAAGTGTTAAAAATTGTACGTCCCAAGAGTCACAATTGGTTAGATCAAAAACGCCAAACGTAGGTTCAAACACGAAAAAGTCCTGAAATGAGGGCATGTTAATATGGGGATTATAACTCTGAATCCGATTAGTTCAAATGATAAATAGCCCAATAAAGTTTTTGAAAAAGATAGGTCAAAGTCAAGTCCCTGTCAAAGTCATAGAAGCAAAAAAGATCATCATGAGCACTATACTGAAAATATCAAAGCCCCATTCCCTTTGCTTCAAGGATATAACCAGGTTAAAGTTATTAAAAGTTAGATACAAAGTCTAAGTCAAGAGGTCAAAAGTCTTGGTACAAAAAACAGGTCTCATCATAAGGCATCTATAACATGAAATATCAAAGCTCCTTTCCCTTTATTCAAAAGATACAGCCCATGTTAAAGTTTTTAAAAAGTTAGGTCAAAGTGTCAAGGCAAAGTCACTACGGTCAAAGTCTTCGAGTACCAAAACAAGTATCGTCATAGGCATCTATACATGAAATATTAAGCCATATTGCCTTTTTAGTTCAAAAGATATAGCCCAGGTTAAGTTTTTGAAAAGTAGGTCAAAAGGTCAAGGTCATTAGATTCAAAAGTTTGTTACCAAAACAAAGGTCTCATCACGAGGCATCTATATATGTGAAATATCAAGCTCTGTCCCCCTTGGTTCAAAAGATATAGCCCAGTTAAAGTTTTTGTGACGCCGATGCTGACGCCGACGCTGGACGCCGGACACCGGGGTCATGACATAAGCTCTCCTGACATTCTGTCCCGGCGAGCTAAAATGATTCTCAGGAGCAGAAAAGACAACTCGTCCTTCAGTCAACACTGGAAAAGAAAGATTAACCTCGTCTACAACGCAACAAAGAACCCGCCCCCACCCCCCAGAATAAAAAAAATCACCTCAAAAAACTTCAAAATTGAAAATTTTACTGGCATGGGTAACTTTGACTTTTTTTATATCTTATCTTCGATTCCCTATAAGTTCATAGTTCACCAATGTTATTGCATACTGTACTTGTTCGTTATGGTTGCTAGATCAAAATACAACACAATAGTTATACATCGCCATCTTCATTTTCGAAATCTAAAGGAACATTTCCATTTAAGCAATTGAAAACGTTTTCTGTGCCACGATCTAAGACCGCAACTTTTTTGGGACAATCTTTTCTAGATTTAACTGCGAGATTATTAGCAATCAAACGGGGGTCACTTGTTTTAGAAGTTATAAACCTTCAACCATATGACTTTTTTCTTGAGAAACCTCTATCAATATGGCTTCAATTTATCAGTACGAGTCTATGTGCCATGTGGAATCTGGGTCCAACTGCACACAGTATTTTCGCCTCTAAGGTATGTTTAGCTGCCTTGTTTTGAACGCCCTCTGGATCAATAAGTTAGTGGATAGCAACAATCGAACACTGTCTCCTGATTCACAACAAACCCATTTCTTGAATACACTTCCAAGTGCAAAACGTTTTTATATCCATGTACTGTCCTGATTTCTTACTGTATCCACTATAACATAGCCACATCAAGAATGATTTGAATATCTTGCGGCGAAAACAAACGCATTGTTTTCGCACAAGAAGCGTCTCAAGGTCTATAACTAATACGATTTCTAATACGATAAGGCAACAAGTGCAACAATGTCCTTTGTGGTTAAATCTACTTGAAATAAAACTCTACAATCACGTCAAACTGCTTCCACGTCGTCCATAACTTCTTGTTTGGAGAATGTTTGACATCATGCGACTTTCACTCATTTCTACGAACAGTCATTATCTCGTACGTACAACTTGGTATCTGGTACGTACGACTCGATATCTTAGTTTTTACGACTGATATCTACGTTTATTACGACTTATCTCATCATTCGATTTTACGACTTATTTTAACTCCGTTACTTAACCGACTTATATCTCGTTACGTACGACATATTATCTTCGTAAATAACGATTATCAATCTCGTAATTACGACTTGATTATTCTCGGTATTAGATCTTATTATCTCGTGGTACGGACATATATTATCTCGTTATTACGACATCTATCTCGTAATTATGACCTATAATCTCGTAATTACGACATATTGATCGTCGTATGTACGACTTAATATCTCGTAATAAGCGACACTATTCATATCGTTATTACGACTTAGTATCTCGTAATAACGACTATATTATGTCGTTCTCTTACGACTTTTGTTTCCGTACCGTTAGCAGAAGATTTTAATATCGAGCGTTACTCAGACTGCACATAATATGTTCGATTACAACTTAGTTATGTTCCGTTTCGTTCACGACATTAATATATACTCGTACGTACGGACATATTATTTCGTATACGATCTTTATTAATCTTGTAGTTACGACTCTCTTATATGTCGTTTTCGTACGACTTAGTATCTTCGTAATTACGACTATCTTAATCTCGGTTCGTCGAC